>JAJJMC010002135.1:1168480-1222874 GCA_023531435.1 Papaver californicum | reverse complement strand
TCCTATAGGATTTTATCCGATTTATCGGATTTCGGATTCCGGAATCGGAATGACTATCGGATTTTGCTACGTTAACCTAACGGATCCGGATTAGGCAACATCCGGTAGGTTAAAATCCGAAATCCGATAACCTAGGGGCTTTTTCGGAATTTCGCACCCTGAATTACATTTCACAGCAGCGGCAGCAGCTTCCTCTTTCGGGATTTCGTCTGAAACTCTCTCTGAAGTCTCTCTTCTGTCTTCTCTTCAGTCTTCACTCTTCAAGTCAGAGCTACAGGCGATTGGAGGCTCTCCCCAGTCCCACTGATCTAATCTCTAGTCTTGATTCTTTTCCTTCATCTAAACTTCAACCAGGTAATTTTTATTTCTTTTTTGTTTTGTGATTTGGGAAGTTTTCAGTAATTTGATTAACTTGATTTTTAGGTTTCAGTATATGGGTGTTGATTTGTTTTCTGTTTTCAGTATATGGGTGTGAATCGTGTGATGATTTTTAGGTTTCAGTTATCTGTTAGCAACATTAGGGTATGAATTTTTTTACTGTGGCATCTCCTCATCTTGGTTCAAGGGGTAAATATCATGATTCATGTATGATGTATGCTTGTTTAGTTGTTTTTGCTTTATATTTATGAGACATTTTGTTACTGTGGCATCTCCTCATCTTGGTTCAGTGATAGGAAAACTATTGACCTTCATGAGACATTTTCAAAATCTCAGATTGTAACTATTGACTAGGTTGTTGTACTTTGCTTTCATAATTCAGGGTTCAGTTTGAATATGTAGTTCTTGAGGTGGACTTTTATGAAATCCCATTTTCAGTTTGAATATTTTGGAATTGCAGTTCAACTCCTTGATTTGATTTATGATTCACTTTACATATTATTACTGAAGTTGTATGTGAATTATGTAGTAAAAGAGTTATAAATGTTTACAAATTAAGATTCACTTTACAATGCTTCATTATTAGTTGGTATTGTGGTAAGCTTAGTGACTGCATATTTGAACATCCACTGTATCAAAATCTCTATCCACTGTATGCAAGAGTGTATCAAAATCAACTGTATGCAAGAATGTTTACAAATTAAGATTCACTTAATCTGTATCCCTCATTTAATCACTTTCCTAATATCCACTATCCACTGTATCAAAATCTCTATCTACTTGAATGTTTGTGCATATGCAAGAGTGTTTTGTAAATTGTATGTAGTCTCTAAGCAGAATCTGGTAAATACTTTATGCATGTGTTCCATTGGTTTATTACTCTTCCATCGCTGACTCCTTCACAAAGAGGATTGATGTCCAGATGTTTGATTAAGCACAAAAGCCCTTTCTTTCTTAGTCAAGTAAATAAATATTTGTGGGATTCTTAAATACATCATTATCAAGGATTATCATCTCATTTGCACTGATTGTTCCTGTCAGTTGATTATCATAAGAGTATAAATATCATTAAGTGCAAACAGTGCATGAGTAATACTTAAGTGCAAACAGTGCATGAGTAATACTAAGTTTTTAATTTCTTACTCCAGTGAGTCAGGTTGTTTTCAGGTTCATTGATATTATTCTCTACAGACTATGAAAATTGGTTTAGTGCAAGTTTAAGAGGTCATTTGAATCGTTAAAAAGGAAAGAAAAAGAGTTTATGTATTTATACATGGATATCATGAAATATTCCTGTCTAGGAAATTCTTCACATGTTGGTAAGATGTTAGTCATGTGCTGATATCATTCTAGGTAACAAATTCTGCTCGACCATGTTTGTTAGGGCACCACAAAACTGTATAATCTTTTCTTCTAACTATTTTTTGGTCCTCTAATACTTTGTTCTTTTTTTTTCAGAATGTCTCAAAGAGAATCCAATCAAGTTGGAACCCCAAGCTGCAGTCAACCAAATTGTTCACAACAAGAACTAGGAGAACAAAGTGTTGGATGTTCAACAACTGCTTCAACACCTTCTAGTAAGAGACCAGCAGTTGAAGCAGAAGAAGATGATCCAATTATTGTTGCTGCAATGAAAAAATTGCGAACAACAAGGTCACTGGTATGGGATGAATTTACAAGGAAAGTTACTAAAAGGCTTGTAAAAGGGAAGTTGGATGAGTATGAGGCTGTCGTTGAAGGTAAATGTCATCATTGTGGAAAGGTAATTGAAGCATGTAGTGAAAAAAGAACTAGCCGCTTGTCTGCTCATCTAAAAATCTGCCCCAAGAAAGAAGAAAACAAGCCAGGACAGATGAAGATTTCTACAGCAATGAAAAAAGCAGGTAACCAAGCAACTAAAATAGTTAATTGGAAGTATGATCCAAATGTTACTAGGTTATGCATTGTTAAAATGATTGCTAAGCATGATTACCCTCTTAACATGGTTGAGCATGTCTACTTTAGAGAGTTTTGTAAGTCTTTGAACCCTGCTGCCAAAATACCATCTAGGAATACAGTTAGATCAGATCTAATGAGGTGTTATGTTGAAATGAAAGCTGAATTGCAACTACAATTGGATAATTTGACTTCCAAATGTAGTCTTACAACTGATATGTGGACTGCCAAACATACTAAAGATGGTTATTGCTGTGTGACATGCCATTTTATAGATGATAAGTGGAATTTGCAGAAGAAAACCTTAGCTTACATTGTAGTCCCATCACCACATACCGGAGATGTTCTCTCAGATTTTATCAAAACTTGCACTTTGGAATGGAACATAGATAGGAAATTGTTTGCTTTAACTGCTGATAATGCTAGTGCGAATGGCGTTATGATGAGAAATCTGATTAGTTGGCTAGATGGTAAGAATTGTATATTGCTTGAAGGAAAAATGTTTCACATGAGGTGTAGCAACCACATACTACATTTGATTGTATTGTATGGCATGAAAGTAGCTGCAGAGTTTATAGAGGGTATTAGAGGGTGTGTTAAATATGTTAAGTCTTAACAAGCTAGGAAAGAAAAGTTTGAAACAGCATTGACACAATGTAGATTGTCTGGAAAGTCAGTTAGTTTAGATGTGGACACAAGGTGGAACTCCACTTTTCTAATGCTTAAGAATGCAATTGCACTTCAAGAAGGTTTTGAAAGACTAAATGAGTTTGATCTTGATTTCAATCTTATTCCATCTAGACAGCAGTGGGAACAAGGAAAAGTAATTTGTAATTGTTTAGAGGTTTTTAATGATATTTCAAATAAGTTTGCAGGGATTAAGTATCCAACTGCAAACTTGTATTATAATGGGGTGTATGAAGTTAACAAATGCATCAAAAGTTGGGAAGATAGTTCTTTTGTCTATATCAAAGAAATGGGGTTAAAAATGAGAGAAAAGTTTAATGCATATTGGAGTGACTGCAATTTGGTTATGAGCATTGGAGTGGTTTTAGATCCAAGGTACAAGGCAAAATGGGTAAAGTACACATATAAGAAATTGTATGGTTTTGATAACTATGGAGATGAGTTTGAGAAATTCAAAACAGACTTGAGCTAACTTTTCAATGCATATGAATCTGAAAGCAGCACTGCAGCTCCTGATTTCTTTGGCAACTCTGTCTCTACCATGGATGTAAGCAGCTCAGGTACAAGTACAACTAACCCAGATTATGCTGAGTTTATGATGGAAAATGATGAAGATGGTGTTCAGAAGTCTGAGTTGGAGAAGTACTTAGAAGAACCAATTCTTCCATCTCTGTCACCCCAAGATGAGTTTAACTTTGATATATTGAGTTGGTGGAAGCTAAATGCCCCTAAGTACCCAACTCTCGCAAAGATCGCAAGAGATGTTTTGGCTGTTCCAGTGACTAGTGTGGCATCAGAATCCATGTTTAGTGATGGTGGTAGGGTTCTTACAACACATAGAACTTCATTAGATCCAGAATTAGTCCAAGCATTGCTTTGTCTAAGTGATTGGTTTCCAGACTTCTTTGATCCAGGTTAAATTTTTTTTTCCTTTGCTTTATCCTCAATTTTTCATAGTTTCAATTGTTGTTCTTCTGATTTCTGATTGATTTTGAATATTTGTGTACTAATGCTTGCAGATATGGAAATTGAAGACTGAAGTTGATGCAACAACATGCAAGCAGCCAAGCAAGAGCGCTGCCATTTGCTTTTATTTCTTTTGCTTTGTTTGTGACTTTTTATGGGTTGTCTTTGTATTTTCTTTTCATGTGTGAGACTGAGAGACTGAACTGAACTCTGTTTTAGAACATTTTGAATGTGTATGAAGTCAGAAGAAGTCATTTTAATTTTTTTTTTTTTTTTTACCCAGAATTCGGATTTTATCGGAAAAATCCGGAATTCCGATATCCTTAACCTTAACCTTATCGGATTGGGTTTTCTAGAATCCGTCGGATTTTATCGGATTCCGGAATTCCGATATCCTTAACCTTAACCTTAACGGATTTGTTAAAATCCGACGGAATTTAATCCGTTGACAGCCCTAAGTTTCAGGTGGTTTCCAAAAAACTTTCCCTAGATTTTCAGGTTTAAACGAAATAAAGAAGCTGAAACTGAAAATTCGGTTATAAGAAACTGAGAAGTGGAGGAGGTGGAGTACATGGATGGTTCACACATGATGACCAAAACAGTAATTTTAACTTTTCAAAATGATTTTGGACCTACGGATAATTGGATTTTCCCGGTGAAATATAGGATAACTAGGTCCGGATTTTCTGAACCAACCAGTAAATTACCCTTCTATGATTCGATTGTCTTCACCCGGGTCATCAAATTCATACGAACTAAGGTTCGCCCCGTTTTTTTTTATTGACATCAGATAGCGGGGATACTCTCACGCTTAGCTCCTCCTCTCAGTCGCGTAAAAATTTGCAGAAAAAACGTCCATGGCGGCCAAAGCTAAAGCTTCCCTTTCTTCATCAAAGAAGAAACTGATAAGAAGTGTCAAAAAAGCAGCAGAAGATGTAGATTCATTACCATGGAAAGTTTCTGTTTCTCAAGATGAAGATCCTTTTGCTCTTCCTCAAGGAGCTAATGATTTTGATGGCGGTCTCTCTCTCTCCTTCTCTCTAATTAGGTTTTGATATTTTAATTTTTGGATTTATAATGTTGTTTGTTTTATATGCAGGTTTTATTTCTCTTCACGAGATTGCTGAAGTTGATTATGGTGTTTTGATAAATGATCCTTTTGAATCCAAGAAACGGACTCGTACTATGGACTCTGGTAATGGTGAAGAGAAAGTTGATAAGAAAATAAAGAAACTAAAGGTTAAGAAGAAGAGAAAGAAAAGTGTCAAAGTTTCTGGTCAGTGGCAATTTTCTTTTATTTATTTCTGGAACAAATTTGGAGATTTCATAAATAAATTTCACGTTAGGATTTTTGTATACTAATTTGATGGCATACTACGAAAATTTCGAGTGTAGATTATTAAATTATTATGGGCATAATCAACGGTTACAGGGTTTTAGAAACTTAGAAGATTATTGATACAATTCAGGGTTTTAGAAAATTAGATTATTGCTAGAATTTTGGGTTATAGGAGTTTAGAAAATTGAAAGATGATTGATACAATTAGGGTTTGTGTGGAATAAGATTTTTTTAGTCTGGATTTTGGTTGTAACTTTTATGATCTACAGAAGGGGATTCTACGAGTTTGGGTGTAGTGAAAGACGATAATGACAATAAAGTTGAGATAGGAGAGACAGTAATTGATGAAGATAAATTTTATGAGTGGAACGCATTGAGGCTACATCCATTGTTATTGAAATCGATTTACAAGCTCGGGTTTAAAGAACCCACACCTATTCAGAAAGTTTGTATTCCTGCTGCTGCGCATCAAGGAAAGGTTGGTTACATGCTAAAAGATTTATGATGTTAACATAGGTATGTTGTATTGACATTTTTTGTGGTATTAATCTAGTGTATGCATGCAGGACGTGATTGGTGCTGCAGAAACAGGATCTGGGAAAACACTTGCTTTTGGGCTTCCAATTTTGCAACGTCTACTTCAAGAACGAGAAAAAGCAGGCGTATCACTTACAGAGAGAGGAAATGGTGTGGAAAAAGGAGCTCTTGGAAGTACACTTCGGGCGCTCATCATAACTCCTACAAGGGAGCTGGCACTCCAGGTACCATGTAGAGTTTCAACATCTGTTTTTCTCTAAGTTTAGTAATTTAATGATCATAGAAATGCTCCCCCAATATATATAACATTTTCCAATGTCATCTGGCTTCGGCAACGTACAGTTACTAGTTCACAACTTCAAACTAAGGTGCAATTTAAATGGCCCTAACTACCGTTAACTAATAATTATTGCGAATCCGAGATTTTAGTACTATGGTTTTGTTTTGGTTACAGATATTGGTGCCTCAGTTTATTTTGTTTTTGTTTGTTTGTTGTTAATATGCTCCTCTTTATACAGGTTACTGATCATCTCAAGGTGGCTAGTAGCTTGACAAACATCAGGGTGGTCCCAATTGTTGGTGGGATTTCGTCAGAAAAGCAGGAAAGACTTTTAAAAGCAAGGCCTGAGATTATTGTTGGGACTCCAGGGAGGTTATGGGAGCTTATGCAAGGAGGAGATCCACACCTTGTTGAGGTACTCTCGAATTTATCATTTGTAAATTAATTGTAAAATTACTACTTTGCTATGGCCAGTTAGCAGTGAGAAGGGAGATAAAACTTTGCTGCCTACATATTTCTAGTGTTGTTAACTTGTTATACCAAGATGCACCTTAGAATGTGATGCAGTTCTACTTTACAGCCTTGTAGGGCTTTGGGATCCATTAGGATATTATATAAGTGATCTGTGATAAATGGCATTAGAACAACTTGTTTGGTTTCTTGCATCGACATGAGAGATGAGACACAATGACGCTTAAGCCATAATGATATTGACATGACACTTTATTCAGCAGTTGTTCGATCAATTATAACTTGTCTATGTTTTAATCAGTCGACCTCCTTTTGCAGTTACATTCGCTGTCGTTCTTTGTTTTAGATGAGGCTGACCGTATGATAGAGAGTGGTCATTTTCAAGAGTTGCAGTTTATCATTGACATGCTACCTATGACTGCTGCACCTGATGAAGGGCAGGTTGAAAATTCACAGAGTTGTGTAACGGTTTCAAACATCCAAAAGAAGAAAAGGCAAACATTTGTCTTTTCTGCCACTATAGCATTATCTTCTGATTTTCGTAAAAAGCTAAAGGATGGATCTCGTAAATCCAAACAATCTTTGAATGGCGAGTTGAGCTCTATAGAAAAGCTTTCAGAACGAGCAGGGATGAGGGCGGATGCTGCAATCTTTGATTTGACAAATGCTGCAGTTATGGCGGGGAAATTAGAAGAGTCTTTTATTGAGTATGTGCTCCTCTTTTAGCCCTATTTTAAATATTCTGGAGCATCTTTCATATGACCCTGATGCATTTTGGCTTTCTCTACCTTGTAACATCATTTATTGTCAATTAATTGGGCTAGTTGTTCTCCCTTCAATTGTGTTTGTGCAGATGCAGGGAAGAAGATAAAGATGCCTATCTATATTATCTTTTGAGTGTTCATGGGCAAGGCCGGACTATTGTTTTCTGCACGTCAATAGCAGCTTTGCGTCATATTTCTTCCCTTCTGTGCCTCCTTGGCATTAATCTGTGGCCTCTTCACTCTCAAATGCAGCAGCGAGCACGCTTGAAGGTACTTTCTTCATTTCAGTGTTAATATATTTCATCTTTTATGTGGCCTATTTCATCCTCAGATGTTACCTCATTAACTCTTCTGATGATGCTACATAGTGAAGTGTATTAATAGTGTGGCTGGTAGATGCAATCAAGGGGCTAACAACAAATAGATGTTGCAAATGACTAAATGAGCAACCCGCAAAATGGTTACTTGAATTTTGTTTGCAGAAATGCTGTCAGTACATTGTGATCCTATTCCATGATTCATTAACGTTGTCTATTTTATTATGGGAAAAGGGTATATTCGATTTTTGTGGAAATGATTATAAACTTAAAACTGGTGGAAACAGTATATAAAAAACAGGCAGAGCGTGATTGGTGGCATTTCACTAACTCAAAAACTACCCAGAGAAGTAAATAAGAGTGGAATCAGTATTAGTGAAGGAAGATGCAGTATGAATTCCTTGTATTTATCTTTTATGAGAGTTTGAATTGAGTGAAACTTAGTGTTGCTCTGCTAAACTAAATCTCTCCAATGATTTTTGGTTTGTTTGTTTTTCTTCGGCGGTTTACCATAAAATTTACACGAGGGGTTTGGCATTTAGAAAGAAATAACAGAATATTTTGTCTGTTCCAGGAAAGTAATCTCAAAGACTCAAACATACATTTATGTTTAATTAATCACTATGTGTCGGTCTGAGCAATGGAAATAAACCAACTTGATGTGCCCTGTTTGGAGCCTAGTGTGGTTTACCTTCACCTATTTGCATTATAATATATATCTTGAGGATGCCAATATGTATTTCTCTGTAAATCTCCACAACATGTAATCCATGTACACCAACGTATATTCTTCTTCCTTTTTTCACTTCTTTGTGTGTAAACTAGCACTAATGATCTTCTCTTTGATATCTTGGCTTTTCAGGCAATGGATCGTTTTCGTGAAAGCGACAATGGTATACTTATTGCTACTGATATTGCAGCAAGAGGTCTTGATATTCCTGGTGTTCGAACTGTTGTCCACTATCAACTTCCACATTCAGCTGACGTAAGTAGATTCAAGGAATTGTTTGTAATGTTATTCTGCACTGGCTTTTTTCACCTCCTAACTTGAAGTTATTTGCTGTAGGCTTATGTTCATAGAAGTGGAAGAACTGCTAGAGCAAATGCAGACGGTTGCAGCATTGCATTAATCAATCCAAATGATAAACCAAAGTTTGCATCTTTGTGCAAATCTTTCCAAAAGGTGAATTCCCTTGGAATCGAAGAAGTTATTTGCAGGAATGTGTTGTAATCGAGTATTTTGCATTTAGCATCTTAATATGTGATGACAACTAGTCTTATCTGTTCTCAGGAAAGTCTTCGACGGTTTCCTTTAGATAACTCATACATGCCAGAGGTTATGAAAAGATTATCTGTTGCGCGTCAAATAGATAAGATCACGCATAAGGATTCCAAGGTAAACCATATTATATCTTGGGTGAGAATAGTGCATGATATATTGAATTTCCAACTTCTCATACTTTTAGTGTAGGTACCCAGTGGTGATGGTAACCCTAAGAAATGTAATGTTATTTTGCAATCTAGTTCTAGAAATGTAATGTTCAAATATGGCTTAGCCCAATAAGAACTCTGAGTTGTATATGACTTGTTTGTTTCATGTGCTTCGTCATTCGTTTCACTGTTTTCCAGGAAAAGGTAAATAAAACCTGGTTTGAACGTAATGCCAAATCGGTAGAATTGGTTGTAGACGAGGACGACAGTGAGGAAGAAAGAGTGAATAGTCATAAACAAAGAAAAGCCACCTCGTCTAAATTAATCAAGCTGCAGATGGTATTTTCTAACTTCACTCCTTGCCTTATTTCTATAAGTAGTTGATCCTTCTGTTGAATCTTAGTACATGGTACACCTATCTGACAGGAAGTTCGATCTGAAATAACTAATGAATTTTTATTGCACCACTTCAGGAGTTGAAGAGCCTGCTTTCCAGACCTTTGCAGCCGAAATCATTCTCACATTGCTTTTTGGCTGGGGTAATTTCTATTATCAAACTTTTACTAGTCTTTTGCTTTAATATTGACAGCTGTTTTAATCGTTTCCCTTGTTATATGTTCTTGTTTTTATATCATTATTTTGTATTTCTCAGTCTGGCGTTTCGCCTCTACTCCAACACCAATTCCAAAAATTATCTGCAAAAAAGTTGGGTGATAATGCCAATGTGGGAGAAAATAGAAGAAGGAAACTAGTTGTTATTGGGCAGGATTGTATTGAGCCACTTCAGGCACTTCGTAGTGGCGGGCATGAGGTATGACATAAATGAGACGTATTTAGTAGTTTGTTGAGACATTCCTACTGCGTTACACAAAATTGGTCCTTTTACAAAGTGCATCAATGGACATTACAAAAACTTGTGAGATAGAAACTCCATAATGTGTTGCTCTTTTTAATCTGTAAAAATTTAGTTTCAGATTTCATGTTGACATCTACTATTTTAAGGTTTCCATGATTGTGAAAGAGACATCGGGCAGTGGAAGGAACATCATAGAGAATTCAAAAAGAAAGAAAAGAGAAGCTAAAAACCGTAAGTCTATTATTTATCTGTATTAATATCATGCGTCTGCAATTTATAAATGAGTTGTATTGTAATTGTACTTTCATCTCCCAGGTGCCCACGACCAAATAAGAAAAGACAAGAAAAGACTGAAGAGTGGAGAGTAGAAGAGCTTTTTGGGATCTCATAACTTAGAAGAGAAGTGTGATGAGTAATGGAGCAGTTATTATGTATTTACTGTTCTCCAAGTTTAGCCCCAAGGGGAATGAAAATCCAATCCTTACTGTGTTTTTTTTTTTTGGTTCTTATAATTTGTAATGCTTTCTAAACGTAGTGCTGGAGCTTTGGCTCAATTTTGGAGTGGAACTACATATTCATAGTTTTCTAAACGTAAGAGTTAGAGACGTACCAAACAACAATACTGCCATCATGTTTGTAATCCTTAAAGAATTACTATTTTCTAAACGGAATCCTGGCTCCATCGTGTGTGTGTGTTTTTTTCTTCTTTTTTGTGAACTCCAGTTTTTTTTCGCTCTCTATGTTCAGTATTAGATCGTCGTTCCACCTCTGCACAGTACAAGGTTATTTGCATCCAGTAAACCCATGGATTTTCATCAACTATGGCGTGTTCACTTTCACTATACTATGGTCCATCCGACAACTTAGATTCCTTAATCGGTTCCTTTGTTCTGCAAACCAATGATGGATTGGTATCGCTACCGGTATCGGCAGTGAACCGAGTACCATCAGTCACCTCCATGGCTCCATGATAGAATACCTATGGTACCGATACCGTGTCTGAGATGGGCCGTGTAGAGGAAAACCGGCAATTAATCTTCTGGAGCTCGTTGTGAGAATTATTTTCTGGCGAGTCTCTCGGAAAAGTATCTAGGTATTCCTTTCGAGTGTGGGACGCCTTCAAAATTCCAACGCTGTATTTGCCCCTTTAGAGAGAAGAGGGAGAGTTGGTGAGTGCTTGTCGTTAATCATGTCTCTGTTAATGGAGCCTGGCGCAGAACCCTTAACAGAAAACGAGAAAGCAGACCTAGATGCCATTGCTGCTATCAAAGAATCATCTGCCTTCGAACTCAAGGTTATTCCTCTCTTTCTTTCAAGTAGTATCTACTGACTGCACCAAGTCATTGCAATTTTTTGTGTACTTACGGATACAGTAAAGAGAAATTTCTATGGTTGCAACTCTTTTAAGAGTGTTTAGTTTAGTAATGCCTCAGTATTTTCCATACAATCTTTGGTTTAAAATCTATTTGCTAATCTATCCGCAGATTCTAGTTTCGTTCTTGCGACAGTTTCTGAGTTAGGTTTAATGTGAACTCTAATGTATGTGTTTGTTGATAAATAGATTAATTGGTACATAGTGTTTCAGTCTGGCTGACTTTATTCAAGGGATTGTTTCTAGGTTACTTATTTGGATAACGTGCTTGTTACCTCATCAAGATTCTAATTTTTTGGTTAATGATGTAGGATAAAGGCAACGAGTATGTTAAGATGGGCAAAAAGCACTACTCAGATGCAATTGATTGCTACACTCGAGCGATTAACCAAAAGGCGTTAACTGACTCTGATACCTCAATTATCTTCGCTAATCGCTCTCACGTGAATCTACTACTAGGGAATTATAGACGTGCCTTAAATGATGCTGAAGAGGGAATTAAGCTGTCTCCCACAAATGTCAAGGTTATAAGTTGATATTTTGTAAATCTGCCAGTTTCTCAATTACTTTGTTCCTTAAAAGAGGTACCTGTATTAAACATTTTGGGAATTTGACTTTTGATAGGCACATTATCGAGCTGCCAAAGCAGCCTTTTCATTAGAGTTATTTACTGAGGCAGTAGAGTTCTGTCGAAGAGGGCTTGAACACTCTCCTAGTAACGACGAACTAAAGAAGTTGGAGAAGCCAATTAACGCAAAAATATTAGAACGAGAAAGCCATAATGCTCAAGTTTCGAAGGCGATTTCTGCAGCTAAGGTCAGCATCTTTTCCTATCTGTAACCTTTACAATTTCTGTACTGCGCAACTCTAGGTAGTCGGTAGAATCAGACATAATGTTAAAGAGGGAATTAGATAAATACCCCTCATTTCAGAATCCTTCAAAAATACCCCATAATGTGAATTTGGCACATGTATGTTGATCGAATTAAGCAATCTTTTATGCTTTATTAGTCTATAGAAAATTGTTATAGTGCTAGATAGAGTTACCAAAATAGTTGAACTTGTTAGAGTTTTTATGGTTTAGCAATAAATCACGTTTAGTTTACTAAAACCAGATTAGTCTAATCTCAATCAAGTGTGTATTTAAGGTTAGATCATGTACTAAAGAAAAACAGAAGGGAAACTACATAAGGCATAAGTAGTTAAAGTTTAACCATGAAATGGCATTATAGTTTTAAGTCTATGGATGTGTCTCCACCTCATGATGGCTGAGTAATCTAAACTTGTTTAAAGGTAATTTCTGCCATTGAAATGATAAAGGAGATAGAAGTGGAAGAACTTCCAGCAGAAACAGAACTTAGACTAAGGCATATACCTATAAGTGATTGTCTACTAATCTTAAAGAAAAAGTCAGGTACATCTACTATATTGTCTCCTTGTTTATTATGTATTAGTTACAGAATACTTTGATTCTAGTTATGCAACAAGTCTAAGCATGATGTAGTTGTATCTCAACATGATAAAATTAAGCATATATCAGCATGAAGTAATAACTATGATTACGAAAGGCATGTTTTATAGCCTTTAAGGTAAAGCAAGCATGATTAGTGGCTGATATGCTAACAGAACTAACTTCTGTATTCAACCTATCATGTCATTTGTGATTTCAGAAATAACCGTTTTCTGGAACATTATGTCTAATATCATTTCTTTACCGACTCTGCAGAATATTGTGTCTGCAGTTGAAAAGAGAAATTTGAAGATTGGGAAGGCTGCGTATCAAGAACTTACTGGAATAGTGAAGCCAACATTGGATAAACAAAATATTCTTCACTGGCCCGTTCTTATTCTTTATGCAGAAGTTATGTCTAGTGACTTTATTGAGGACTTCTGTGAGATTGAAATGTTCTCGAATCACCTTGATATGATATCCTTTCTTAAGCTGTGTACTTTTTTTCTTCTCCTTCAAGCAATTGGATATCATACTTGGTAGTTGCGTCTAAGTAATTTGTGATGTCCTTAGCTTCAAACATGTTTTCAGAAACTTCTCCACCATTACCGTGGGATAGAGAACATGCTTACACCCGTGAAGCGATCGAGTTGTATTATGAGGTATGACCAACTTTTGATGTCTTTCTTTTGGTGTATAATGTGTAAAGTTAAGATTAACTATTATTTCATGAATGTGTTGGATTTATAATTTATTTCAAATGAGCATTCTGCATTGCAAATGTTTGTTAACCATTGAATCATCAGGCTGGCTCTGGATCTCCCTTATCAAGGACGGAATATCTTCAGCATCTCTTAGAAGGCAGTGCCGGTTCTCTTGCAGAAAGCATCATTGAAGAAGAGAAAGATGCAAGTGCAAGCTTAACTGACAGCACCTCTGCAGGTAATGTACATTTGGATTTGTCCTTTGTTTGCTATCTGTGGGAAGACATATTCATATTGCTTTTCATTAAGTAGTCTTTTAATCCAACAATCAGAAAATAAAAAAAAGAAGAAGGTAGTATGAAAAATGGAAGAAAATAAAGTTGAATTCTTAGACGGCTTCACTTCTATGTGGAGTGTACCACTGAGCTATGTAGGCCTGATAGCTAATATTCCTCTCAAGTATTTCACATAACTATAACATTATGTTTAATTAGTTGAATAAGGTACAGTAGGAGCGAAATTTCAAAACTGATGTCTAGGACTCTGGGTCGTGATTATGAACCTTACAATACTAAAAGAGTTCTTAGTTTGGGTGATAGTGATTGTTGGCCCATTATGGTCCATCCCGATGATCACGATCTTATTTATGTCCTCTTAGGGCAACCACAATGTTGCGAGTAAACCCATCGATCAAATGACTAAAAATTTGATCGATGGTCAGGAGAAAAAACAGCGGTGGATAGTCAGGCGGTACCCTAGGCCTGGGCTTAAGAAGGAGCGAAATGCTAGAAGCTCGCCCACCAAAACGGGCGACATTTCAAACTTCCGCCCCTTACAAGCGAAACAGTAGAACGTCGCCCGGGAAAAAAAATTTCAAGCGAAATCCCAGACTCGCGCTCATGCCCTAAGCGGTGTCCCATGAACTCGCCCAGTGGGGCGAGATTCTGGCATTCCGTTTTGAGTTAGAAATACGGGCGAGGGTGTAGAACCTCGCCCGTTAAAGACAGGCGAGCTTCTAGCCTCTCGCCTGTCAATGTAATAAGAACAAAAACCCTATTTGTTCTCCAGCCATCTTCATCGCCTCCTGTTTCCTAATTGCAAGTTAATTAGACTTTAATATTATTACAATACCAAAGTCACATTTATTTTCAAGAGGATGAGGTTAACCTTTGAAGGAAACTCATTTCTTTTAAGTTCTAATTCTCGTTATCATCAATTTTCTTCCACTTTCTACAGTCTTTTCCTAATTACTTTCTAGCTTAGGCAAGCAGTTAGACGTAAAATTGTGAAATTGCACATTTACACCTCATATCATACACCCTTGAATTTCAACTAACTTACAAAAAAAAATCAAAATTCAAATACACTGGAAGCACTATACAGTACCAAAAGCTTTAAAAGACAGAAAGATACAGCGAACAAACCTGCAGCTGGGGTTTGAAAGTACAACTCTATAAGTTACATATCCATTTGGCAGTTTAACTCCTCGTCAACGAGGACCTAGAAGCTCGCCCAGACATAGGCGGTGTCCTAGCATACCGCCTATGTCTAAGCAAAGGGCCTGTTGTCCGCCCGGTTCTTTTTTTTCTGAGCGAGTTTGTAGCATTTCGCTCAGGCATGGGCGAGGAACTGGAACTACGTTTAAAGGAGCGGTATGCTGAAACTTCGTTTACGTAGGCGAAATGGTAAGACTACGCCCGTAAATTTGAGCGAAATGGTAAGACTACGCTTGTCATCAGGCGATGTCCTAGGATATCGCCTGACTATAATTTCCGTCGTCGACCTTTCGATCAGATTTGATCTGCTACAGGGAAAAGCGTCGATTATATTCCTAAATATAATCGACGGTTGGGGAACCTTTTGGGCGACCATCGATCAAATTTAGTCGATGATCGACGATTTGATCGCCCATTGTGGATGCCCTTAGTTACCTTAAAAGTAAGTTTGTCACGAAACATGATGCCTAAAATATGTATGCACTTGTTATTGTTTCCAATCTGCTGGGTTCTTGTTGCATCATATTGCAAATTTTTGCAAAATATATTCTCGCACTTGCAGCTAAAGCAGATTATTTATGTAGGTTACTTACAGAAAGCTAACTTCACTGTTGTTATTTCCTAGGCAAAGTTTCTGTTAGCTGGGTCAAGGTAAATGAAAAGAAAACACTTCTCGATGTTCTGAGGCAGCCGAACTTTGTAATTTCTGGAATCCCAGGTGGGCTTCGTTTCATAAAAATTCATCTGCCAATTGTCATCTTTAAATTAAGTGCAATTCTTCATTTTCCCGCTTCTATTAATTTCTCTTCCCATTTTGTTTCTGCCTGCAGTTTTCTATGTTGTGTCCAAATGCTCCAGCTTCTATGAAAAGTTCAAAGACGGCAAATGGGCTCCACCACCATAAATTTTCAGTACAATGAGAAGAAATATATCATGAATGTTTAGTTATTAATCAGCTTTTATCACTGTTAGCTCCATAAGTGTTCGAGTAATTAATATACTGTTATATACGACACTGAGACGTGGAGGTCTGTTGATTACTGGGTATGCTGATTACATTTGCCTCTTTAAAGTACCAAGAGATCGGTTTTTGAGCTACCAAACATTCTAATTTTATACATTTCAAGCTCTGTCAAGAACCAGAGCAGGCTAACTTTCTAATTTATAGCGTAAACATGAATTATTTATTTTTGCAGTAATATTGTTTGATATTTTAGTGATTGTTCAGACTTTTTGATTGGTGGCGTTTATGGACTCGGCAGTTTATCAGTTTATTTTTTCCTCTTATTATTTTTTATGGAGAAGAAAATCTTGATATTAGATATGGGGTCTCAATCATTGAGGCTTTTAGATGAGTACTAATCTTATTTAAATTCTTTTATTATTATATAGTTCATTCCAGATCCAACTGTCGAAGGGTCTTAAAAGTTGTTATCACCATTATTGGAGACCAATATCTTATTATCAGGTATGGTTTTTCTTGTTTTGATTACTTCAGTAATTCACATTTTCTACTCTCCATAATATGCTGATGTAACCAAATTGAACAAAACAAAAGAAAACCAAAAACAAAAACAAAAGTAAAGAAAGAAGACAGATCCATCTTCATGATTTGCTGTTTAATCAGATGGCCATAGTTTAGCAAGTTGAACATCTATATTCTTTAGAAAGTGAACTGACCTTAGAGGAGTTTATGCGGCCAATAGTCACTTTCTTACATTACTCTAGTTCTATGAAATAAAATATGATTAGGAAAAATATATAAATGTTTTATCATGAATATAGTTTGTTTTAAATGAGCATTTATATTTTAACTGCTCTTTCTGTCAACTTACATATGCAATACGCGTACGATTAGCCTCATCTATGAGTACGAACCATCTGTAATACTCAATTGTTAGTCATACATGATTTTGCTTATAGATAATTTATGTCACTTGATTTAGATAAAGTTAACAAAGAATAACTTTGATCCCGTCATCTCTTTGTCCAGTGTAATTATTTTGTTTTACATGCATCTTTATAGGAAAAATTCTGCATCAAAGAAATGCCTCCCTAAAAGCACACAGTTCACTCAATGGCTTTGCTACTTATCAAATAAATATCTATGGCTCTGTTAGTTTTCTTTTCTTCTAATAACTGGATAATCTCTGCCTTAAGCAACTGGCCACTGTTTGACTTTTAATCAGATTCAGATCTTGTTTTGAAAAAAAAAAAATCTCAGTATTATTTTCTGTTTGTTATTGGGAAGCTTATTGCATACCTGTTAAGAGTGAGGACCTATAACAACAACAACAACCAAGCCTTTAGACCCAAACAAATTGGGGTAGGCTAGAAATGAAACCCATGTCTAAGTTAAGAGTAAGGACCTGATTGTATAAAAATAGGATCCATTTTTCTCAACCGGATCCTTTCATTTGAACCAATGATTTAAAGTTAAGCGTTTAAACCATCTTCTTTAGTTTTGTTTTTGAACACCACATTGTTTTCATATTATTCTGTATGAACGGTTTTGTGCTTCGGTCAAATATTTGAAAAAAATAAACTATTTTATGTCAACAGTTAAGAAACTGAACTACAGAACTCTATTGAATATGATCCCTCTTCCAATGCTTTCAAATGGGGTTAAAAACAACTGCGCCTAAAGATAAAATCCAAGAAAAGCATGCTCAGCAAAATCTTGAAAACCAATTTTCTGTGCAAGAGACTTCTATTTGCTTGCCTTATTCTCAATTAAAACTGTGCTTTTAGATCCCTGATGTAAATTAGGCCTATAAAAATTGTAATTTTAGGTGTTTATGGATGACAATATCATATAAAAAGTTGTAATTTGAATTCCACTTTTAGATCTACATATTTATTTGCATATATTGGCCAGAGCTTGCAAGAAATAGTTTAAAAGATTCGTTGATATTTTTTTTTCTCAAATGCAGTCTTAAGTAAAAGAAATAATAAATGTGTGGTTCATTCAATAGTTTCTTCTTCTCTTTTTTATCTCATAACAAATATAAAATGTTAAGACCCATTTAACAGATTTACCTGATATGAGGCACTATTTCTCTTTTCTTTATTGTTTCACTAGGAACATAAGATAGATTCTATATAAGAATTATATTAGGCTTAAATGTCAACTACTGGTTCTGAGTTTCTAATTAAGTTACTGAACTACTCAAGCTGGAACCAATTTTTAATGCATTTTTAAGTATTCAACTATGCGGCCAAACTGCAGCCTTAGAATACTTCTGTAGTTTGATTCTAGTGGTAAACAGGTACCAATCAAACCCAAGTCATAATGTGTTTCTGGTTGGCATACTAGAAAAGAATATACAAAATCCCGATTGAATGTTCATGACTGGATTCTCGAATCTCCTCATCATGTATACTTCACTTACTATACCTTATTGGAAGATCCTTTGATCAATAGGTTTGCTTACAATTAATCAGTGGTCTGGGATAAACCGTTGAATATTTAGCTACCTTATTCTATGTTTGCACATAGAAAAGAACTTAAACTGCAGGTTACTGACTTTTTCATTTGTTTGTGTGTGAATTGAGCACCACAGTTAGTTATTTTGTGTATTTTATGATTCTATGGTTTAATATGTTTATGTACAAGTTGAGCTTTTTGTTTTATTTTTATATCTGAAATTCAGCAGTTACAAGTTATTTAGAGTTTTCACTATGATGACTTCCACAATATTGGTTTTAAAATCACTGATATTCGTCATTGATGATCAGTTTCTTGATGGGGATTGTTCTTTGCTCTTTAATGTAATTTAGTTTTTCAACTTTTTTTTTGATTCAATAATTTGATAAGCTGTATATATTTTTTTAACTTAATAATAATAATAATGATAGATTATAGCAATTAAGTCGAGATTCTAAGAACCTCACCAAGAAAACATCATTATTTACTCTCTTACGTCTCGATGACAGGGGAACAACTAGATAAAGGTCAATTTTGTCTCGCATGCACGATCCAGTGATCATGTTGTACTATGCATAGAAATGGTCAAGTGGGGTGTGGGCAACATTTTTGGTGACCGTACTCCAGTTGCAGTAAGGGGATTCCTTGATAGGAATCACAAACCATATGGATATGCTAATGTTCCTACAGATGGCATAGAAGTTCCTGACCTTCGTCAGATGTAAGGCAGGTAGATCAAACTCATCCCGGAACTGATCGTTTTGGAAGGTCCCGATGGTCACCATTTAGGCATTTGGATAGGTAGTCCAGAGTACAGAGTAGAGACGATGAATATTCAGTCTGGGACTCTGGGTCATTCAGGCTGTCGTTTTAGATGTTGACGGTGAGTAGGCAGGAATTAAGATGTTGATGAGCTACTAATATTGGTCATGAATCACGAGTAGAACTCTAAGTTAATTGGTTGGTTTCGAAGGTACTACTAGCAGGCAGAATCTAAATGGTGAATTCGTAATATTGGAATGAATCACTAGTAGAACTCCATAAGTTAATTGGTTGGTTTCGTTGGTAGGTACTACTAGCAGGCAGAATCTAAATGGTAAAAATATGTAAGCTTGATGTCTTATAGTACTTTTGTCTTGCCTTGTGGGAGTGCTGATGCAATAATTGGTCATCATTTTTCCTATCGAAAACTGAAAAATCATTGAAAAAGGAAAAAGAGGAAAGCTGCTGTACATGGAAAAGCCTTGGGAGATGACCAAAGTCATTGACTTCAGTCTATCCAAGATGACTATTATGATTTCAATTCAAGCATTCTGTTTCGGCCGTCAAATTCTCAGAGCAGTGATCCTATTGAGTTATCACATATTGGTCCACGGACACCACGTGGTAGTACAACGAGTATGTTTCCACTGTAAAAATGCGGCTTGCTTATACAATTACAATATCTACTTATCCAGTGCATGTGTGATAGAGATTCTTCGTTGGCAAACTTCGATTATACAGTATAAAAATAATTAGGGCAATAATGAATGCCTAAACTCCAAAAGAGATTACTTTTTCGTTTTAGAAATGCATAAATACTTGTATCAAGAAGATGCTTTCTGGAAATTCGAACTTCTCTTCCTTTGCCTCCAAACATTTTATTCCTCAAATAATCAAATGTGTCTATGGCACGAATTAGACCCTACTTTAAGGATCCCTTTCGGAGCTCCAACTTTGGACGGATTTATTCCTACCCGGTATAAAATACTCTGGGAGTAGGACTGTATATCGGGTCGGGTGGGTTGGGTTTGACCTCACCCGCCATTCTACCGGCTAATGACGGGTAATAGAAGTTAACATCCGTACCCGACCCAATATCACAGCGGGTTGGTTTTTATCCGACGCAATATTATATCGGGTGGGTCGAGCGAGTGACGGGTATACCCGTCTTCATTTCAGCTCATTCAAATCAGTGAGTAAAGACTTTAAAATAGGAATTAGAGATCATTTTTTTCTGCTATCAACCTGTAAAAAACACAAAAGAATTAGGGATCATTCTTTCCTGTTTAAAACAGGAAAACATATTATAAGCATAATAATGATTGTTTAGTTCAAAGATATAAGTTACAACTGAAATATTCAAGAAGTAAAATTTAATTCACTTGAATCAGTATATAAAAGTGGAAGGGTCTTTTTATCGAGCAGTTGTCGTGCCTTCTATTGGTGATGGAGAGGTTCAATGTTAATGTTATTCGACTCATCTATAGTTTTCCACCCGTAAACTCAAATTTGAGTATAACCATAACTCTTAATCATTCAAAAAATACTAAATGTCCATTACTCAATCATCATCCATTCACAAAATCAACAACATCAAGATCTCTTCACCGATTTTCTAGGCAAGAAATTTCACTCAAAGCACCTTGTTAGGGAATAAAAGTCAAGATGACACATGTCAAACGATTAGGGAAAGAAACAGAGATTTATGGAAGAGCGAGAAACACACAATCAAAGCCTTATAAAAGTTCGAGTGCATGACAAATGCAAAAGACAGAAAGTATCAGTGAGGGATTGATAGGTAGGATCGGGAAAGTATTAGTGTTCTGATCGAAGTAAGAAGCATTAAATGCGAATGGTACGGGAAAGCTGAAGTAATAACTACATATGGATCGGGAAAATAACAGCATTAATTAGTTCAGTAACTTTAGCTGCATAACTGACACCGAGGATCGGGATGAAGATGACTCATAAAGTACGAAGAGCACGTGTCAATAGAACAAGGTTACGGTCAAAAAAGGCAAAAGCATGACAATGCATAAGCAAGAAGCTGCCCGTCAGCCACATGATCATCTTGATCTAAAGATAATCGTAAAATAAAGAGAACGTAAAGAAGTAACGGGACAAGAGGTATCAGACCAAAGGAGTATAGTGGAACAATAACCAATAAATTGACAGACAAGACCGGGAAACGTGACTCATCAAGCATAAAGGATAGACAGAGAGGTAAAAAAGAGGGACCCACCGGACGACCTATAAATAGAGAAATTCATTCATCAGGATGGGGGGCAGGAAGATTGGAAGGAAAATACTGGAATTAAAGTAAATCTATTAGGTGTGTATTTATGGAGTGATGTAGTGTGAAATTATTGATGTATGTATGAATATATATACTCATTTTTTCCATACTTGTAAAGATCTTGAACTTGATAGATATAATTCTAATAGAATGTACAATTTGATGAATTGTTATTCTTTAACTTCCTTCATGATTGATGTGCTTGAATGTTTCAATATTACTTAATTATTATCAATTGTACTCAATTCCCCCATCTCATGATTTGAATATTAAGGTGATATAGTGTAACAAAATGTAAGGTAAGGATTTTAGTCTAGATCTTTTGACAAATCATTGGTTGTTTTTGCTGATGAGAATTTTAGCATAAACAATTTGGCGCTAGAAACATGGAGTGCGTCAAAGGATTTATCCTACCTGTTGTAGAAAAATGATTTTTTCTGTTATTTTTGTATTTAAAAGTAGAGAATTTTAGTACCAGGAGTTTAGTAATCATATGGAAGATTTTCATTAAAGTGAAATTTTGAAATTTTTGGCTTGAATGAATTTTTACTAATAGATGAGTTTTATTGCAAGAAATTCCTTGTGTGATTTTCAAAATTGAAGTTGTGTTTCGGTGAAACTTGGGAATTTAGTCTGAATGAATTTGTCCTAATGACTGATTTCTTCTATTTTATTTTTTTTTAAGAAAATTATATGTAAATTTTAAGATTGGAGAAGTGTTATGTTAGATGTTATTTTTCTCTCCACCAAAAATATAGTTAGATTTCAAAAGAATCAGAAGATCTATAAATTTGTTTATATTTGTTTCTTTGTTCAATTAGCTTGTTGAAATTATATGACTAACTTTTTAAAGCTATTAGCACAAGGAAATTTTTCAGAAAGCATCTAAGAAAGAAAAGAAACAACCAAGGGAAAACAAGCCAGAAGAAAATTTGTCACAAGAAGCAAATTATAGAGATTAAGAAAGTAATACAAATGGAAATTATCACCAAAGGGAAGAAGAGAATGAGTCAGAGATTCAACAGAGTGATTCAGGAAACCATACAGCCTTTCAAGAGTATACACCAAATACCATAGCCCAAAATCATTCTCCACCTCAGGATGATACTCAAAATAATATAAATTACTTACAAAATTTGATGGAGGAAATGAATGGGATGCGAAGAGAACAAAGAGTCTGTACTGATCGAATTGCATCTCTGACCAGGGAAAATCAAGCATTAAAGAATACAATTCAGCGTGGGGTGAGACCAGCTGCAACAGGACCACAAGACCAAAAAGTAACTTCTGGTAGACAAATACCCAAAAGTGTAAGGGACAATCGTGATCAAAGAATGGTATTAACGGGATCATCATCTCGAGCAAGGATGCAACGGGAAGGCCAGGAGATGCAACGTACACAATGGCAAAGGTGTTTTGAAGCTGCGGAACAAATGAAGGACGAAATAAAAAATTTGAAGAATAAAGAAGGAGGGAGAATATAAGAAGTGTTGAAGGCTCCACATTTAGCATGTGCATAATTGCCTCGAGAATACAATATTCCGACGTTTGAATGTTACGATGGGATAAGGGACTCGGCTCCGCATTTGAAGTATTACAATCGGATGATGTCACGATGGGACCGAAGTGATGCTATAATGTGCCGGTGTTTCCCCTCAAGTTTGAAGGATTCGGCATTAGCATGGTATGACAAATCAAAGGACTACTGTGAGTATCATTGCTATAAAGGGCATACAACAGATCGATGTAGAAACTTCATTATTCTGGTACAAAGGATGATTGATGCTGGGGATTTGAAAGAATTTATTCAAACACCCGAACCAACAACAAGACCTGACAAAGAGAAGGCAGTTCATATCCCATACAACAAACAAACTATCAATATGATTTCTTTTTCTGAAAAAAGCGATACAAATGTGAATGCTGCGATCGACAAAAAATTGTGCAAGAGGGTCCGAGACCATGATATTTTTAAAATATCAGGAAGGATAGCATAATCTTGGTAAGACTGGATAGCATCCCCCTTGAGTTTCTCAACGGGAGAGGTGGATCAAGAAATCTAAATGCATAATGACCCTTTGGTCCTCACTTTGCCGATGTCCGGATGGAATGTCAAAAAAATTCTTCTGGATGGGGGCAGTTCTTTGAATGTCATGTTTTATGATGCTTTTCACAAAATGGGACTCAATTAAGATCAGTTAACTCCATCTCATTATGTAATCTATGGATTCAACGGAATAGCTTCAAGACCAAAGGGAGAAATTGATTTGGAAGTCTCTGCTGGACCGATAAACATTCTGACAAGGTTCAGTGTTGTGGATGCTCCATCCCCATACAATGCAATTATCGAAAGACGATGGGTACTCAGAAGAATTTTTTTGACATTCCATCCGGACATCGGCAAAGGTGTAATCTCACCCTTTGCTCCATCCTCAGTTGAAAGGTGTAATCTCAACTTTTCACCAATACTTGCGGTTCCCAACACCACGAGGAGAAATGGAGATAAGAGGAGTCAGGATGATGCTAAATTCTGTATTCAAGCGGAAGTACGGATGAATAAGGAGCGGGAACAACATCAGCGGGATAAGAGGAAAGACCGCAAGGCAAAAGTAAAGGAAGAGGAAAGAGACCGATACTTAAAACATAGTATCGGACCAAAAATTACAAATGAAATAGGGGAGAGCAGCAAAAGTCAAGGAAATTCATCAAACCAGCAATCTGAAGGACCACCATCGTAGCAATTAAAAGGGACTCCAACATCTATCGGAGTTCCCAAACCTGTTTTTACTTCTGTAGTAGAAGAAACCAAAATTATAAATATTAGCACTACAGAATTTCCCAACCAGGTGCGAATTGGAACGCTGATGAAGGTCGATACGGAGCAACATTTGATCAAGCTTCTTCATGATTTTGTGGATGTATTCGCATGGAAAATAGAGGACATGCCGTGGATACACCCAAGTATTGTACAACATGAATTACAAATACGACCCGACGCAATACCATTTCAGCAGCGGATACGCAAGGTCGCTCCAAAATATCACGATCCTGTGGAAAAATAATAACAAAGCTCTTAAATGCAGGATTCATTCGTGAGGTACGATACCCGGCATGGATTTCCAACATGGTGATTGTTCCAAAGAAGAACGGTGGCGTAAGAATTTGTATAGACTTCACCAATTTAAACAAGGCATGCCCAAAGGATAGTTATCCACTTCCCAATATCGATCAGCTAGTGGATGTCGTGCAAGGCCATGAGGCATTTTCCTTTATGGACGGCCAATCGGGATACAACCAGATTGCACTTGCGGAGATGGATCAAGAACATACTGCATTCTTCACCCCACAAGGGTTGTATTGTTATACCAGGATGCCATTTGGATTACGAAATGCAGGAGCAACATATCAACGCCTGGTTGACGCAATATTCAAACCTTGGATTGGGCGAATTTTAGAAGTCTATGTTGACGACATGCTAGTAAAGAGTAAATCCAAACCCGTCAACCCAACCCAATCTACTCATAGTTTGGCGGGTGGACACCCAACCCGTTTATGGATGGATTAGATATGGATGCAATTTTAAAATCCACTAAAAAATGGATTGGGCACGGATGCAAGTCTAGAAATCCATTTAGCTCTATATTTATTCCCTAGATCATACTTTCTTGATAATACACAATATGAATACGTGTGAGTCCCAAGAATTTAGGCAAAAATACCAAAAGAAAGTAGATCGCTTGACACCCACATCCGCTATGTTTAAGAATAAATAGGAAATTTATAAAATACAAAGGGATATATGCGTATTTTAAAGGTATTATATAACTTTTAGTGTTTTCATTCTAACCCAGTTGTGCAGATGAATCAAATTTACAAGCAAGCGGCACTGAATATACTTTTTAAATTTTACTTTTGGTTGTTGGGATGATATTATTATAATTTTAGCATTGTTATATTGTAATAATTTAATATATTTTTTAAATTTCAGTAATATAATGTTTAAATTAGTTTTTTTTGTTAACATGTCAACTATTTCTATTTTTCCTAATAAAAAAATACGAAATTTATTGATTTATCCACATCCAGTCCGCCCACCCGCCCATCCATAGGTGTCAAATCCGCGGGTGATAGGTTGGACACGGATATAAATCTAACACCTACCATTTTGATGGGTTGGATTTGGATGATACCAAATCCACGGGTTCCACCCGTTGCTCACCCCTATATGAGAGTGTGAAGTTGTTGAGTCTTGACTGACTGCCTTACCCCAAGCTGGTAGGAGATCGAAGCAATTACCCCATCCATGTTACAAAGAATTATATATACAAATCATGAGTCATTTTTTTTCTGACTCAACTGACTCTTCTGGATTTGATTTATCTGAATCTGACTCATTACATTTACTCAAATAACTCCGAGTCATATGTATGATCCAAGTCAGACATACAAATAATAAAAAGAACAAGTAACATGACATCTGAGTCATGCCGTATCAGATCCAAACAAATATTGTGTGTGTTTTTCTGCTAGGAAAATTAGTTTTTATTAGATGGTGAAGTTATACATGATAAAGGAATGGAGGTAATGAATACAACCATTTTCCAGAAATGTTATGGCTTCTATAATGTTTAGCTGCAACATCATCTAATGCTAAACATTCAAAGTTTTTACTCACATATTTAACTTCATGAAAATTAAAATTGTTCAAAATAAAAATACTATCATCTAATTACTAGAAACGCTAGTCTGAGTTTTTTTATTCTTCAAATAAGCCACATGGTTCTTAGCATCATTGTTGATGCATATTTCACCAAAGTTCAATTCCATTGCCCACTCCACAACAACAAGGAAAGCACAACATTCCGCTTCCTCAGGATTTCTGGCTATGCCTGTGTTTGTTTTGCAGCCTTTGTAGGTTTATGATATATCATTAAGATACCAATACCAATAGTATCAGACTCCTTAACGTAAGAAGCATCACAGTAAATAAATACACACGTACTAGGCAGATTAACAATAGTTGGTGGTGAAACAACTTTAGGTGTTGAGTTGAAAGTATTAGATGACCAAGAAGTGATTGTTTCCTCTGCTAACTTCCTAGCATAAGTTGCAGTAGAATAAACATTCACAGATTTTTCTTGAAATATTTTAAAACATTTATCTCTCCAAATCGTCCAAGCAGTAGTAAGCACATGACACAACATTGACATATCTTTGTATGAAGAAATCCATTTGCTAATCCAGGTATTAATAGTCATGTCAGATGTTGAGTCTTGTAACACTAGATTCCTATTAGGAATCAAGCACCAAACATATCTAGAATATGTGCAATGCAAAACAAGATGTTCAGCAGTTTCAATCATATTCTCATTACAGAGGCAACAAACCACATCCTGATTAGTAGTATATCTAGCAACTCTAGACCTAGTGGGAAAAATATTTTCAATACATTTCCAAAGATAGAGCTGTAAATTAGGTAGCACAGGGGTTTTCCATAGATCCTTGTAAATCTGCATGTTTTGGTTACTAGCATGTATACTAGAGGGAGTATCGCCATTGAGAAGGTTATAAGCTGACTTAACTATAAAATTTCCTGCTCTATTGAAAGGCCACACTAACATATCTTCATCCGAGATTGGAATCCTTGTATTGATGATTTTCCGACAATTTTCTTGAATAAAGTACGACTAAACAAGGTCTGTCTTCCATTTCCTAGTAGTTTCATTAACGAAATTAACAACTTTAAAATTGGGATTTGGGTAGACAAGACAAAAAGGTCTAGTGGCTTTATCAATCCAGTTATCCTGAAACGTAAGAATGTTGTTTCCTTTCCTAACTTCCCAAAAGGCATGTTCATAGACAAAGTTAAGACCTTTACAAATATTTTTCCATGCCCAAGAAGAATCTTTGGGTTTAGGATGATGCAAGAGGTGTACATATCTGAAGTATTTATACTTCAAAATGATAGCCCAAAGGTCAGAAGAACTATGAATGAGTTTCCAAGCAGTTTTGGCTAAGAGAGCCACATTAAACTGCTTGAGATTTTTAAAACCAAAACCACCTTGAAGCTTGTGACTACAAATGTTTTCCCAAGATTTAGGATCATAAACACCTGGTTGGGATTTCCCCCACGAGACTTCTTCATCTTATATATAACTTCATTAGGGATGTGAAAGGTATTCATATGATAGATACGAGAGGTTTTTTACACATTATTGACCATGATAAATCTGCCAGATTGTGTCATTTGTTTCCCTTTCCATTTGGTAACTTTCTTGTCAAAATGATCAGCTAGATGATCAAAAGTCTTGTTTTTGAATTTTTCGATAAAAAGAGGAATACATAGATATTTCTCTTTGTTATCAATTTTTTTGACTTTAAGAGTTCTAATAAGAGAAACACAAAGATCCGGATTAAAATCCGAATCATATCCAAACAAACATAGTGTTGGTTATATATTGGGTTAATTAGACTTCGGTACTTATGTTTTGACCAGATTTAATGTTTTTACTTACATTTGTCCAACGTTAGTGTTTAGTACCTGGACTGACTGTTGACCCTAGTTGAAAAAGTTAAAGTACTGACTTCCGTTTAGATTATATAAAAAAAAAAACTTAACGCTGTCAACACGTGAGTGTTTTAAAACTCACATGCCTTCTTTATACATCCTACGACTATGATTCTTCAAATCCAATGGTCGGATTTTTAGAATTTCAAAAATCTAAAACTCATATGCCTTCTGTACAACAAGTTCAACACCTAACATTCTGTTGCAATCAAGAAGAATAGATACTGTTGCAAGCAAGAGTATTCATTGCAGGTGCAACAAACAATGGCTTGCTAAAATCCCAAGCTCGTACAACACAAGTAAGCAGGTTGTCACATAATCCCCCGCTGTATACACTTCATCTGCGCCAAGTTTCTTAAGCCTTTCTTTCACATCCTCTGCCCCAGCTCTGCAAAAGCAAGGAGATGGTTACAATAGTTTCAGAAGTCTGATGACAATGTAAAGAAGACCTTCATTTTAAATATAACAAAGGTACTCGATTCAGAAAGTAGTAATTCAGATCAAGTTATCCTATCAATACAAATACCGTATCCACTTCTGGTTTTGGATGGATACTACCCTACTAGAGATGCATATATCTACAAATAGAGCCTCTTTGTAGTTCCAAAGAAGAAAAGGATGGAACCTCCTATTCTTAACTCGATACTTAATAACCATGTCAAAATAAGGATAGCACAGTGGAGTTCAGACCTTCCGACACAAGTACACTTATGACATTATCAGTGTCTCTATTCGACAGTAAATTTAAATGAAAAGATCAACAGGACCAAGGGTGGTTAACCATTGTTCTCAAATATCATTATTACTATTCTTGATTTGATCTACTATTTTCATGAATAACAGCATATTATCTGTCTTAATCAAACAGTTTAAACCAGACAAAGTTTGTACCGATTGCAACTTATAGAAATTGATACGAAAGAACAAAAAACTAACCGGTGTCAGTTGGAGGACACCCTGTTCTTCATCTTTTAGGATATGGAACTGATTCACAACCAAACTTCGGTCTAGCTAGATCAGTTCCCATATCTGGATTACCGAAGTCATTATAGGTATCAAAATCATATATCCTATCAGATAATTTTCTATCTCCTGTCCATCTCCCCTAAGTGCTTCAAGCTCCTTCTCTCTTAGTTCTTTCATTCCTTCCGGTGTTTTGTATGGCAGATACGGTTGTTCAAAACAAAACCAATGATCGTTAATTAGTAATCACGAGTTCACGTAACATCGAACATCGTACACTTAGTACCAACTAAATCATGAAAGTATAATAAAGTTAAAATCCACTAGACAATAATAATGTTAATAATTTTCTATATAGGTGAATGAATGGACTTTTAATAAGCCATGTTCAAGCTTTTCAATTGTGAGGACTTTTATCAAACAATTGATCTTTGTTTGACCTTTGAAACCTTGAATTCATCAAAAAAAAAATCTCCTCAAAAATCAAAAACTTGACTACAAAGGAATGAAATCTCTTACCATATTTGAAAAGAAAATTCTTTTATCATGATGATCTTTAGTGGATTGAACCCATGATTACTAGGAAAATGAACAACACCAGAAGCAAAACCTTCAATAGTTATAGTCTCTAAGAAAAACTCTTTCTGGTGTTTATTAGTTACAGTAATAGCTCCTGGTATACCAAAATCTATATCAACCATGAAATCAACTGTATATGCAACTCTCTCAGCTTTGATTTTTGATTTCTTTGACCAATTTTTAATCACTGCTGCTTACTCTTCTTTACTTCTTTAGTTCCTGCAATTACACACAAAATAATTCATTAGATTCAGACCCATAATGAAAAATTAAAAACATGGGTTTTGTAATTCAGATTGATACTAACAAAGGGTCTGAATCAATTCTTAAAATTTTAGGGTTCTTACTTGGATCAATTTGAGTACTAATAAGCTCAAGAACAACATTTCTTCCAATTTTATCAGTGAAATCATCAATATAATTAACAAATGTCTCTTTAAAATCTTCCGTTTTCAATCACAACCCATTGCAGAAGCCAATTTCATTCCCTTGAATTTATTTTCATCTGCAACTTCGAACAATACCTTAAGATCTTCGAGTACATCCTACTGATGTTGATGGAAGGCCTGTTGGAAAAAAACTGGGGAAACTCTTTTCAGATGTTCTTCTCTGGTAGATGGAGGCGGAGAAGCCGAAAACTAATTAGGGTATGGTTTCTCTTTGCGTTAGGTTATAATAGTTAGGTAGATCTAAACTGTTCATCTTTGAGATGGAACAAGATCTAATATAAACCGTACATCTAATCTGTTAGGGACTTGGTTTGTCATTATTAGTAAATTTTTTTTTTATAGTAATTCAAATTTAATTGACGGAAAAAAAGGACACATCATCAGTTCACGGGTCAACAGTCAGTCCAGGTACTAAACACTAACATCGGACAAATATAAACAAAAACACTAAATCTGATCAAAACATAGGTATCAAAGTTTAATTAACCGTTATATATTTAATGGTTGTTTTAACATTTACCGGGGAATATTGAAAATGTGATCACGGTAAAAACTTGGAAGTGAACCCGAAATCTAAGTTGAAAACCAGGAGATCTCGCACACGCTGAATTCTTGCAGGAAATTTCCGACCCTATTTCCGCAGGTAGAATGTATTTCTTTCTGGTATGACTTCTGTAATGGGACAACTGTTTCTTCTATAGAAAAGACCTCAACTCAACTTTGAGAATCTGGATTCTGAGAAAAACAAACGAATTCTTGAGACAAGAAGACAGATTACCAGATCCTCAACAAATTCTCCCAAGTCCCAACTACTACTACCCTAATCAGTGATTACTTTAGTTCAGTCCTTTCATTGTTTCCAAGGATTCATTAATTCCCTGGGGGGAAAACATAAGTTCCGAATTCATAACCAGAAAATATCTCGGATTACCAAACACCTCCGCAAAATCCGAATACTTCCTAACATACTCTCTATACATCATCGAAAACAAACTTAACAACTAGCATCCAACGGTCACAAAACCACCAAAATAAAATAAATCTTAAAACAGACAAAATTTTAAACGTCATACTCAGTGCAGTCCATATCGACCGGTACGATCGGTATCCCGCCGGTTTTACGATACACGTATCAACTAATTATTTTTATTCCAAAAATACCTTCAAATTTTCTTGCTAATCACAAAAATGTCTGTAGACTCTTGATTCTGATTCCGAGTCTAGACTGGAGGGAAGAAAAAGTTAATCTAAATATTTTCTATAAGTAAGGAGATCTGAATCATATTTTTTTCACCAAAAAATTTCTCTTTCAGAGAGTTTCTCCTTGTCTGCAACTTCTTCTTCTGTTCACGATAATCATGGCGTCAGCGTTATGTTCTGCAACAGATTTAGCACCACTGTTCGGTGCTGCTATGAACTCAACAGCAGCAGCAGAATATATTTGTAAATCGTTTGATACAGTATCAACAAAATTTTCAGATACAACATTTGCAATCGACACAACATATCTTTTATTCTCAGCATACTTAGTGTTTGCTATGCAACTAGGATTTGCTATGTTATGTGCAGGTTCAGTAAGGGCTAAAAACACAATGAATATAATGCTTACCAATGTTTTAGATGCTGCTGCTGGTGGTTTGTTTTATTATCTCTTTGGCTTTGCTTTTGCTTATGGTACTCCCTCTAATGGGTTTATTGGTAAACACTTCTTTGGTCTTAAAGAAATTCCAGCACCAGGTTTTGATTATGGATATTTTCTCTATCAATGGGCTTTTGCAATTGCTGCTGCAGGGATCACTAGTGGTTCAATTGCTGAGAGAACTCAGTTCGTTGCTTATTTGATTTACTCTGCTTTTTTGACTGGTTTTGTTTATCCTGTTGTTTCTCATTGGTTTTGGTCTACTGATGGTTGGGCTAGTCCATCAAGAACTGATGGGAATTTGCTATTTGGTTCTGGGGTTATTGATTTTGCTGGTTCTGGTGTTGTTCATATGGTTGGAGGTATAGCTGGTTTATGGGGTGCTCTAATTGAAGGACCAAGAATCGGTAGATTTGATCATACAGGGAGGGCTGTTGCTCTTAAAGGTCACAGTGCTTCATTAGTTGTTTTGGGTACTTTCTTGTTATGGTTTGGTTGGTATGGATTTAACCCTGGTTCTTTTGTTACAATCTTGAAACCTTATGGTGACACTGGAAGTTATTATGGGCAGTGGAGTGCTATTGGTAGAACTGCTGTTACTACTACTTTAGCCGGTTGTACTGCAGCGTTGACGACTTTGTTTGGGAAAAGATTATTAGTTGGTCATTGGAATGTTACTGATGTTTGCAATGGTTTATTGGGTGGTTTCGCTGCCATTACTGCTGGTTGTTCTGTTGTGGAACCATGGGCAGCTCTTATTTGTGGATTTGTTGCTTCTGGGGTGTTAATTGGATGTAATAAACTTGCTGAGAAATTCAAATATGATGATCCATTAGAAGCAGCACAATTACATGGTGGTTGTGGTACTTGGGGTATAATCTTCACAGCTTTATTTGCTAAGAAAGAATATGTTGCTCAGATTTATAATGGTGGTATTCTTGGTAGACCTTATGGTTTATTTATGGGTGGTGGTGGAAAATTATTAGCAGCACATATCATTCAGATTTTAGTTATTGCTGGTTGGGTTAGTGCAACAATGGGTCCATTGTTTTTTATACTAAACAAACTGAAGTTACTGAGAATTTCATCTGAAGATGAAATGCAAGGAATGGATGTAACTAGGCATGGTGGTTTTGCTTATGTTTATCATGATGATGATGATTCAATACCAAAGCATGGGTTCATGTTGAGGAAAGTTGAGCCTAGTAGCACTCCAAATACTGCTGCACCAGTTGTTTAATCAGCTTAAGATATTGAGTTCCAAACTCATTTTTTTTTTTCGGTTATGAAATGAAAATCAACTGTGTAGTTTGATTTGATTGTGAATTTCTTTTTCCAGTCTCTTTTGGTCTGTTCTGTATGTGGTTGTAGTTAAATATGAACAAAATTTGGAAGTGATTTGGTCTTCACTGCTTATCTGTCACCCAAATGGTTGGAAATGGTGTTCTGACATCTATATGTATATTTTGTCTTCTTTTCTTATTATGTGGTTATCTCTGCTTATATTGCAATCCATGAATGATTACTTATTTAAGTTTTGTTTCTTATGGGTATGAATTGTAGTCCTCTATGAGGTTCACGTGAAGAAACCCCAAATTCATCACAATTATGGAATTCATGTGATGTGAGTTGCAAACTTGTGATGCTAATTAAGTTATTCGAACGAATATAGAAACGTAGAGACAGTGAAAGATTGGGCAAACATTATTTCTTCTTCTTAGAAACCTTATCTCCATTTTGGGTATTGAATTCCTAAAGAACCAATACTTACACAAGTTGGGTTTGATTTCCGACCAGTTCACATGAGATTTATTCACAAATTAGGTCCTTTTGTTGGTAGAATTGTCAACTTGGTAAGAATACATTCCCTTGGTTTTTCAAATTCAAGTCCGTACTGTTGAATTAGGAGAAACAAATCTAAATGTTGGTTAGTTGGTCAATGTCTGTGAGTAATGAAGAGAAAATACTAGACGAAAGCCGTCGTACCATTCTGGATAAGTTTTACAACATTAACAAAAAATAAAATAAAGGGGTGCCCAAGTTACCAAATTTTTCTAGACCAAATTAGCTGACACTCGAATCAGGCTACATTTTGTAGGGAAAGACAAAACCGAAAAATGAAAATTCGCACTTGAAGGAAACAATAGTAATTAAAAAAGTTATCTGCCTCTTAACTACAATTGTTATGCAGCAAGCAATAATAGTAAAGAGTTCTATTCACGTGGAAACAAATCCTAATGGAATTTACTATTGTTCACTGAGGGGACATTCCGCATAAACAAAATATTGGATTTAGATTATAGTGGATCTTAACTAGGACATTTGATTTTTTAATAAGCGTTTAAGCTCGGGTTATTGGCTTTACAGCTTTACTGATGTAAAAATCAGGTTACCAATCATGCATCATGCATACATATTCTGCCAGAAATAATGCTATTATTGACTAGTCCAAGTCAAATATGTACTGAAAAAACATGATTAAGTTGGTGTTGTTGTCGCCATTAAAAACCAGGAAATTTAAAAAAGTGAAAGCATTTATAAGGCGTACTGTATATTGTATACCCATATTCCAGTGCTCGGTAATCTTTTGGTTTGTAGGCTTTATTTTCAGTACTTTATGGGTTTTCTTTTGGGTGGTTCTTAACAACACTCAAAGTCCCAAAGATGTAGTTCTTCTATATACAACTGATTATGTATACTTATCACCTATAAATATAACGTGTGTCATGCTAACACAATCATATGATTGGTTTATGAGTTGGCATGTACAGGGAAGCATGATAATAACTTAGGTTCCACTAATGCTACGGTGGGTCTCAATGACCCACGTGAAAGTGAATCAATAAACCTACAGTTTTCTCGAAAGTCAATGCTACAGATCCGTGAAAAGTCAGTCATCTGCATTAATTCAAGAAGCTTGACATTGACTTTCGAAGTTCAGGAATATCAATTTTTTCTTAAACCATCGACCAAATAGTTCCCAATATGAAATCCATCACAGTGTGAACAACTATGGTCGGGCACGTATATAAATATTCAACATGCATATATTTGTTTGTAATGAAGAGTGATGAAGTAATTATCACACCAGTAATTAAAGTTATGAAATGTACGAAAGCCATTCTCATGGTTAAGAACTAGGTTTGGAAAACCGACGTAAAAAAGGTCATGTCTATTTTAATGTATTTGTGAGGTTCACCGATATTTATATCTAAATAACATTGATAAATAGGAAAAATAATGTCATTTAGATCCGTTATATTCGTTTTTATGCACGTTATAACTATTTTTTTAAATTTGATTTTTATATTTTTTTTCTTCTAAATAACATTTTAGCATAAGTTTTTTAGACAGTTTTTCCATTTTCATGCCCGTTATTATTTTATTTTTAAAAAAAATATTTAGAAAAATTCTTACTCAATTATTTTTACAAACTTATAACTAAATTTTTAAAAATAATACAAAGATACCCGTACCTACACGATTAAAGACTTTATATTTTAAAAACTTACGATAATTGAACTGGTGCTTGAAGTTTAAAAACTTAGACAAACCAATTTGTACCCAATATTCTTTTTCGACTTGTTCAAGTATTGTCTATTTTCTCGGTGATTCCTAGTTGATTCCTCCTCCTCATAGCGGTTTCCGTAATGCATCTGGCTGTCTTCATTAGCATTATCATCATCATAACCGTAGTCTTCTTCTTCATCATCATTACGATTATCTACTTCATTATTGATATTAATATTGGAATTATATTTTTTGTTAATTCTTTGGATACCTTGGTCTGAACGATCGACATTGTGATGAGAATTGTATGAGATTTACATTTTCATAACCTTGTGTATCGTCTCCAAACGATAGATTAACAAATTCGTAAACAAAGTTACTTGCAGGTATTTAATATGGGATTTCAACTTCTGGATCGTTCCATTTGTATGGTAGAGGGAGAGGCTTTGGATTATTAGTCGATTTCTCTTCCAACGTATTTAACCAATGTTCTTCTTGAGGTAAAACTGGTGTTTCTTTATCCCCCACTATCCATTCAAGCATATTATCATCCCTCAATAGACTATGAACGTCGTGGACATCGATGTTATGTCACTTTGCTTTGACTTGAACTATTTTCTGCTCCAATCTTAGCTTGTACTGAACATACACCATATCGTTTATTCTTGATGAAACTAAATGATTGTGTAGTTTGGTGTGGATTCTTTCAAACACACTCCAATTCCTCTTGGATCCAGACGATGTGTTTGTGTGGCTTAATATTTTTACCGCAATCCTCTGGAGTGATGAAAACTGAGAACTGTAGGATAACCACCATCTTATAGGATCACCTTGCAGAGCATCCAATTTTGATGACGGTGATGCAAATTGACCTTGCATCTTTTGCTAATAGAAATTCACACCTCTAGCATGCATTTCACTTGGTCTTGAGGGTTACTAATCATTTTATATAAATTCATTGAGATAAACATTGGGCTGGGAAATTTCATTGTCGACGAAATTGGATGTTGGGTTGTAGATGTAATATGGATTCAGAAATTACGCCGCAGCATGAAAAGGAGAAATCAAATGATCTTTCCATCGTTAGTTTATTACACGTACAATAAAAATATTTTGGGTTGATCCCAAACCCCTTTGTATAGTTTCCACACATGTAGCAAGTGCATGAAACAAATAACCCATGGTAGGTTGGTCTGAATCCAAGAAATAAACCATTTTCAATAAAGGACCAACCATCATGCATGCGTTTTGGTATGTGTACCAAAATATCTCATTGGAAATAATTTTCTTCACATTTTTAGCCGAACAAGTTTTGCCCTATACTGATTTCACAAATTCTGGGTCAACAAAAAGACTCTCGATTGCATTACGTGATCAATGATACTTTTGATTACAATAAATTTTTTTTCGCAAACCTTGTTTAGCCAGGGAGCAATAGATTGCGTCCCCCGAAATGCTGTACAAATCTAGCAAGAACCCAAGCATAATTATAAATAAATTTACTGATTTTTCTAGCTTATACAATCACACCTTTAACAAACGAGATTTTTTTGTATCTTCCAAAACTGTGACCTGTTTTTCAAACCTTGGTTAAGAGTCTTACAAGTACCCTCCAGTGTTGAAGATACAATATTTAAGATATGGGGTTTTTAATAAAATGTCCCTTTTTGGAAATCTCTTTAATAAAATGCCCCTAAGTTGACCTTTTCTGTCCGTTTTTTTTTTAAAACGGGTAACTGCCGTTAGTATATTTGTAGGGACAATTCAGCCTTGGTAAAAGACAGTTAAACCCTCAAATCGTATGACCCTGACCTATTTTAACCGGCACTCAGTACTGAGTTTACTAGGACCTAATTGAAGATTGTTCATATTCTTCCCCAAGCTTATAGTCTGGTATGGCTTCGACCAAGCAAGGCTACGACAAGCATGGCTACGAAAAATAATGGCTATGAAAAAGCATGGCACGACCAAGCATGGCTACGACCATCGTGGGTAGTCCAAGCATGACTGTGGAAAGCATGGCTACAGAAAACATGATATGGTTAAGTATGGTATGACCAAGCGTGGCCATCAGCACCACCACACCATCAACCATTACCACCACCACCACCAACCAACATCACCACCACCAATCAATAGTAGCATCACCCCACCACTACTAACCAGCACCACTATCACCATCAGCACATCCATACTACCAACTAGCAACACCACCAACCAGTACCACCGTCACCACCATCACCATCACCATCGCCACCAACAACCAACACCACAACAACCAGCATCACCACCATCATCACCACTATCATTAATAATCACTACTTCCAGCGTACCTACCGTCAGTATCTTTCAAAATAGTTGAAACTTGCTTTCAACATAAACTGATTGTTTCACCAACATTGGTTGCAACGATAAAAATAATCAAACAATGAAACAAAATTAAACAAATTAAGCCAAAACTAGTTAACACGAAACCATTGTATCAACAGTAATATTGGTTGCGTCGACAAATACTCGACAAAATGAAACAAAATTCAGATGAAACCAAACCTTGTTTTAACGTAAAACAATCTGTATTCGTTCAATAACAAAAATTGGTTTTGTCGATAAATACAAGAAAAAATTAAACAAAATCAGAAGAAACCAAACTGGTTTCACTACAAAACTATTGTATCACCAACAACATTGGTTTCGTCGACAAAATAGTCGAGAAAATGAAACAAAATAATATGAAACCAAAACTAGTTTCAACATATATAAAACAATTTGTATCCGTTTTTATTAACAGAAATTTGTTTCGTCGATAAATACAAAACAAAAACAAAAATCAGATGAAACCAAATATTGTTGATTGAAACCAAACCTGGTGTCAACATAAACTTACTGCATCACTGTTAGTACCAAAAATTAATTTTAGGCACAAAACTCGATTGATTTGATGATAATGATGATGAAATAAGACAAGAACATCAAAATAAATAATGGAGACAAGAATTTAACGTGGTTCAACAAGTTATGTCTACGTCCACGGATGAATCCCCTTGGGGACAAAAGCTTTATTGATATAAGAATTACAATGGTTTTAGCTCTGAGCAGGTGTATTGTGGATAAAGTGGGTAGAAATTGTGTACCTTTTGAGTTGGATTTCAACCCATATTTATAGGAAGAAATCAAATTTAGTTGTAGTTATCCCAAATAACCACCTAGATTCGTAGTTATCCTAAATAGCCACATGGATTTATATTTATCCTTTAATATTTGTATCTATCCCAGAAGATCTATGTTTATCCTCTCAATATTTGTATTTATCTTGAAATATTCTAGTATATTTTCTCAAGATTTGTGTCTATCCTGGAAGATCCTCATATATCTTCCAGGATTTGTATCTATCTTGGAAGATCCTCATATATCTTCTCAAGATTTGGGTCTATCCTGGAAGATTCTTGTCTATCTTCTCAGGATTGAGTTTATCCTGGAAGATTCTCATTTATCTTCTCAGGATTTGGATTTATCCTAAAGGATCCTTGTCTATCTTTTATAATTTATATTTATCTAAAACAGGCTTCCACAATAAGCCAACTGAGCTTCCACAATAAGCCCAGCAAAAATAGGCTTCCAAAGTAAGCCCAGAAAAAATAGGCTTCCACAATAAGCCAACTGGGATTGCATAATAAGCCCAGCAAAAGTAGGCTTCCACAATAAGCCAACTGGGCTTCCACAATAATCCCAGAAAAAATAGGCTTCCACAATAAGCCAACTGAGCTTTCACAACAAGCCCAACATGTTTCTTTAATTGACATGAAAAGGACTTCCATAATAAGCCAGCTGAGCTTCCATATTAAGCAAAATTATGTCTATGAAGTGGCATGTGCGTCTCACACGTGCATCATTGATAATGGTACAAACAATCACCAACACAAACATTGGTTTCAATGACAAAAGCTCGATAATATATATCAGTTGAAACAAAACACTGTGTAGTATGTAGTATCATGAAATTGTTAAGTTTGAACTATAAATATCAAATATACTATTTATGTTCTGTCCAAAGACACGGTAACCTAGTAACACAAACAATACAGAGAAATAAAAACTTTGAGCTCACTACTAATACCAAATCTCCCGAATCTCTTTGGGATTTGTGCTCATATTTTTTGTCATCCTTTTTTGGGTATTCTAACGACAATAGATGAATTCCAATCCCATTATCGAATAACGAAGATCAATCAAAATCAAATGATCCCGGCATTCTAATGCAATAAATGAATAATCGAAGAACAATTTGACTAATTCAAGAGATTTCTCTACTGATTTGCACACATACCAAACAACAACGAACCATAATCAGGATCCATCAATGCTAACACACGAATTTCAAAATAAAAACTAGTAGATATATAAACCGTGATCAAAATCTAACCAGAAACCAATGATATCGAACATATATAACTTCTTGGAAGAATCAACTTCGAAAATATCTCTCCGGCCACAATGGATGTTTTCTCTTCTTATGGTGGTAGCGGGGGAGGAAGTGGAGGTACATGTGGTGTTGGTGGAGAATTGGGACATGGTACTGGGTTTGGTGATGGTGTGGGAGTCAAAGGAGGAGGTTCTTCTGGTGGTGGTAAGGTAGGAGGGGGCAGATGTGATGTTGATGGAAGATATGGACCTGGTACTAGGTTTTGTGGTGGTGTGAAAGTTTAAGAGAGATGGGGAAAACAACATTTCGCACTATCATAAAAATAAGAAGTATGAAAATGGTAACAATGGTATTTCAAAAACAGTGGTGCAATTGAACAAATTTAAAACCGTAAAAACACATTGGGGTAAATTTGCAGGGGGGCCTGGTTTGTGGGATCCACTCTGTGTCTATGCAGTTTTTATTTTGTCTAAATACACGGTTCGTTTAGAATTTTTGTTTCAAAAATATAAAAATGATATAATTTAGATATTTTTTTTTTAAATTTGGGGTTTTGTATCATTTTTTGGCAATATAGTGTTTCTACGGATCTCAACTAACCGTTGGTGTTTTTATGAATGAAGTATGTCCATCTTGGTTTTTTTTAATGCAAAAAGGAATTTTTTTACTTAAAAATTAGAAGTAATATTGATTTCATCCTCCAATATTGCACCAACAATAAAACTTGGAGGATGAGCAATCCAAACTTTTGAGAGCTTCACTACACCAAATTTGGTGTTTAGCATCCTACTATAGTTGTTGCTGAACGGGGTTGCAACATGCATTTGCCGTTGCTAAACACCCTGTTGTAGATTTTAGCAACTACGTTATCTCTATTGCCAATCTCGGCCAGCCGTTGCTAATTTTTTTATTCGCAAAAGCTACATGTCATTGCTAAATTTTTTGTTATGTTGCTAATTATACGGATATCCCTACCCAAACTAGATATCATTGCAACTGGTTCTAATTTAACAACAGATCATTGGTGTTGCTAAAATTTTACAACGACAAAAAATAGGTCAAGTCTTCGTTGACCTAGTCAAAATCCATTTTCCCCCATTTCCCCCTGCATTCCCATGATTAATCAAGACTTCTGATTCAATCATATTCAGCATGCCCACGGAGATACAAATCAACTCCATTAGTGGATTTTATAAAAAAAGAAGAAGAAGAGATTCTTCAATTGATATGAACTTAAAGCATCAACAGGAGATAGAAATATATACATGTATCACAACTAACTTACTGAGATGATGCCGACCATAAAATTTTATAATTGACATACAATATTCTATGTCGAGGTTCATAAATAGATGGGTGACCTAGTTTATGTGAACTGAAAGAGGCATTGAAAAATAGGGGAAGAAAAACTAATCAATGAGTAATAAGATTGAACTCCACCAGAAGAATCACAAGACTGTGCTTCCTTAACCAATTTCCCCTGCAAATCATAAGTAGATTCAGTTGATGCTACAAGATCACCAGAGTACTGCTTTGCACCAAAACCCTAAATACCTGCATAAACACCAATTTGAAGTTTCAGTACTGAGGTATCAAAAGACAAACAACACTATACTCATACACAAGCTACCCTTTGAATATTCACAAATACTTCAAACTCAATACTCCAAAGACCAAGACAATTAAATAATGCAGGATTATGTCTTGAAAAGAGAATAAATAAGAATAAACCAGAGCAATAGTAGTAGTAAATAGTCTCCTGCAACAGTTCAGAAGCCTGATATCTAAGTTACCAGGGGGAAACAATCAGTCTATGCTCAGCAAGGCTATTTCAGTGTAATGGGTAGTAGCAATGAGAATTACAAAGAAAACAAAGGTTAGTAACTTATACCATATTCTCATAATGGGAACCTTACTTCAATATCTTGGAGTCTAAGTGTGACAACTCTCTTGTTAATTTTTAGTCTTTCCACTTCATCTATTTTTACCACGTGTGGCCCAAACAGTTTTAATTCTTCCTCTGTCAAGGATTATACGGTTATGAACTCAAGAAAAAAGTCTAGAGACACCCCACTATACTTAAATATCCATAAGTTGAGAGAACATGATAAGTCCCTTTTGCATAATCCCCCATGCTCTTAGGGGTTCAAGGCCCTAAAAAATTGAACCTATAACTAGTGGAAAATAGTGTTTTTACCACCCACAGACACGACCCACAGTGATGGTCGTTAGATTTGATCACTCAAAACGGTCGCGGATTAAGAAAAAACACGGAAAAAATCCTAGCCGTTAAAAACAGTTGCGAAATATTTACCATTTTAACCCTTAAACTACTACCTTTCCGCGACCGATGAATATATACAATACCTTGTTTTCTCTCTCACGTTTCCAATCTCACTTTCTTCTTCTGCTCTGCTCTCGGTCTCGGGCTCATCTCCAACCTAAGAAGAAGGGGACATCAATAACCCCAGATGTTGCTTTTTGCAAACGTACTAGTGTAGTGCTTCTCCATCTTCTTCATCTCCCTCCTCCCAGAAAATGAAACCATAATCCGTATCTATATCCCCTAAATCAAAACCCTAATTTCATTAGAAATAGATCCCATATTTTCAGAGGAAACCAGACTAACCAGTAGATCTTAAATTCTTTTCAGAGTTGGAATAAAATTATGGTTTTGATTTGGGAGTTTTGTTAGGGTTTCTGTAAATTATATTTTTAGAAATTTTTAGTGATTTTTCTTTTGATTTCATTCAAAATTCTTTAGGTTGGGTTTCATTTCTACAAACTTTATCAGCTAAAGTTAGGGTTTGCAATTTAATTTTTCTTAATTTTTCAATGTTTAAGTTAGGGGTTGATTTTGTGGATAGGGTTTTAAGTAACATTTGATTTTTTTTATTGTAGCAATCAGTAGAAGAACATTCAACATCTTCACTTGCATTTCTTGAAGATCCTCAGGTATAACTTCTCTCTCACTCTTACTTGATTCAATTCAATTTTTTTGTTAATAAAGTTATTAGAAGTCACTTGGTTTTACTCGTGCTAATGAAGTAATTAGATCCATAATTTTTTTAATTAAGTTTTAGGGTTTCTGGTTAGATGATGTATCCTGATGGAGTAATTATATGCATGGTAGAGAAATTGTTAGTTGTGGGTTTGAATGTTTTTATTATTCAACATAATTGTATGGGTGTTCTTAATGATTCTGATGTTGGGTTTAGAATTTTTTTTAAAAATTGGCAGAAGTTCTGTATATAATGTCAGAATATCTTGGCTTATGTTTTGATATTCATTATTTTCATGTGTTCAATAATGTATATATTACGTTGTGTTTGGTCATCAAAGTCTTCTTTTCATACTGATTTGATTGTTCTTTCCAGGTAATGCAGATGGTGGTGCTTTTGATTTGTTTTTGATTGTCAATTATAGGTAATGGAGATGGTGGTGCTTGTGGTCTGTTTCTGATTTTTCTTTCTAGGTAATGGAGATGGTGGTGCTAGTGATTCGTTGTAGTATGGAGTGGGTATACTAAAGATGGTGGTGGTGGTGGTGGTGATTTGTAGTAGTACTGAGGCTGGTAATGGTGATGGTGGTGGAGGTGACTTGCAGTAGTATGGGGCTAGTACTGGACGTGATTAAGTCATCTATGAAACATGGGATAGAAGTAAAACTACAAAGGAATGCCTGAGCGTCCTTAAAGCTCCAACTGGTATTGAGGATGACGAGGACGACGAGTGTGAGAATATATGGAATGGGTTAGATATGGGTAAGTTCAGTTATTTGATTGAATTTTATTTACTCTCCCCTTTAATTATTACAATCTCGTATTCCAAAGAGCTGATTAATTAGACTCTGTGGTTCTCACTGATTTGTTTGCTAATCTTTTACGCACTAAGAAATATTGAAAATGGTTGTTATCATATCAATTTGTTGTATGGTATGCACATAGGATGTTAATTTAGCTGTCATTATTTCTTTGAAGTATTACATAAAGTTCTTTGTCTGCTTCTGCCTTACTGATTTACACTTATGTAGTTGTTTACTAGTTATGTGCTATTGCTTTCTTTAGATATTTAACCACTTTCAATATTTCTGATAAAAAGCCTGAAAGAAAACAAAATGGGGTAACTGTTCTCTATTGCTTTCTTTAGATATTTAAGAAATATTAACTTGAACTGTGTAACCCGGATGGTTTCTATGGCATCTTCTCGTCTTGGTTCTTGGTTTGAAAACTAACTTGAATGGATTGGAAACGCATACTAGTTTAGTAGCTTTGTTATCGACAACTTAGTTATCATGTTGAAGTAACGAATTATGTCCAGCTTTAAATGTTTATCTAGTGGTTTTAGTGGCCTGATAGTGGTGGTGGTTGTTAGAATCGTAGACCTAATTCTGGAGGTGTTGAAATCGGTGATTAGATTGTGAAGGTGGTGCTGCTGGTGACTAAAAACCGCTTCTAATGGCGCAAATTTCAACTAGTATGTGGAAGTGGTGTTCAGATTTGTATAATTCATTGTGATTCTGTGATATGTTATATCAAAAAAATTGATTGGCTTGCATTGTCTATGTGGGGTTGTTCAGTGATGATTATTTGATGACCCTTTTCTTGTGAGGTAAATGCAGCAAATGAACGGATGCTTGGAGGTTGGGGAGTTGATGGAGCTAAACATACACTAAACCCATGACAAGGTTTCAGTCTCTTTGTAGTTTTATATTTATGAGACACGAATTGGTAGTTATTAGTTGGATAGATGATCTTATACTGGTTGAAAATGTTTTTGGTTAGCGATGCGTAGAGCTGCACGACCCAAACTACGAGTAGCTTGTTATATTGTTCTAAAAGTTCGTCCTGAAATTCACTTCCCAAAAGGAGAAGCGAGAATTACTATGTAGGTGTACCTAACATTATATTTGATTTGAACATTTAAAAACGAAATCAAGTTTATGGAAATTTGTCTAACTTTAAAAGTTTATAACATTTGTGCCGAGCATTTGAGTTGCCCGTTTCGCATGTTATTCACACTGTTGGTCCAATTTATGAATATTGACAATCACCCAGAAGTTACTCTAAGAAATATATCTTAATGCTAAGTGCATTAAACTGTGATATTAGATTGCCAAGCGCTGTCAAGGCTGACAGCTGCAAGAGCACTAAAGAATATTTCTTGTATTCTATTAAAATAGAAGAGAAAGAAAACAGAATTAGCAATGAAACAAAGGGCCGTTTTTGGACATTTAACTGTTAAGTTTAGTGATATGAATTCAAGGAAATTGATAGGAAATGAAGAGGACTTTAAATTTGTACTTACATATAAGTCGATAATATATTGTGCCAAGTAGAAGTCTTCCTAAATCTTGTACTCTCTGTCTAGGAAGTTGTACTTGGAAAGTGATCTGTCTTGTTTTTGTGGGCGTGACCACATGAGCTGAACAATATCTATACATACCAATGATACCATATATCTCCTTTTCCTTATCTTGTGCATGATTTTATAGTCTACTGTGTAGGTACCTAAAGTCAGTTTCTCATGCTAAGAGGCAGTCATGGCAGGTAACCTTTTGATCATATCTTTATGATATTCACACTGTATATAAAGGACCTCCACCATAAGATGGTATACTCTGCTTAATGTACAGTTCTAGGTTACTCTACCAATATTTTAACCAGCTTTTACAATTGAAAATAACAATATCAACATTGAATCTTTCTGATACTACAACAAGCCCACAAGAGATATATAAGCATACCCAACTGGATACCAATGGCCTGAAGGTATTAAAAGAAGTAAATAAAAGATAATACAATAAACCACTACCTGGCGTTGAGATATTTTGTTAGCACGCCCTTCCGTTCCCAGATCAATGTCGACACTAGCATCTCTTGTTCCTCTCCCAAGCAAGACCTGATAATCAGCAATAAATTTAAAGTTTAAACTAGAACATGCTCGCCATCTCATATCAAAAGCAATTAAATGGAGTCTACGTGTAAAGCAAACCTCTCTACAGATGATTCTTGGTACATTTCGTAAACAACAAACCAATATTGCTACACTCACAGATGAGTTGGAGATGCCCTTATTTGAAATCGTGGCCAAAGAAAGGAACTGTCGCTAGAAACCGTACAAAAACCGTGACCAAAAAAGGGAATTGTCATTGGAAACCGTGGCTATTTCATTGCTACAGCCACAGTTTTATTAACTGTTCCAGCGACAAATCTGGTTCTAATACACACGGGATGTGTCGTTGACTCAATAATTAAATTTAATCTTTCTGCGGCGCCACTAGTTAATGCTTTATTGTGATTATTTTCTAAATTATGAATAAAATGACTTCTTCTATATTTTCTTTTACTCTTTTTTGCTATGAATAGCTAGAACCCTCGGCTAGGATTGGAGAGGAAGTCCTACTATGTTGTTAGCATGTTGTGACTATTTTTTTATAATTATTATTTTGGTCCTATTTCTTGTTTAATCACGATAATAATTTTCTTCATGTGTTTTATAATGCTTTATTAATTGATCATTTATTCTTATTAGAGACTACCATTCCATAGTGAAGAAAAATTGTTAATATTTTGAGAATTGATTATAAATTCTATATCTTCCAAGACGTAAATCTTTTGTCCGAAATCATCTTGAGTAATATTTAGAAAAAATTATCGAAAATAGTTACAATCAACTAGTTTGCATAGTTGTGATGAAATCTTGAGTTAGGTTTTCTTTCAATTGTAAATCACTTTGAGTATTTCTGTTTATCTAGAATTTTAGAATAAAATCACTAAATCAAGTTGTTATTAGCACACTAATTAATTAAGAGTTAGAAATTATAATTCTGAAATCCATGTGGAACGAACCGTGCTTTTATACTGTCTCATCGACAGTCGTGCTCTTGCGGTATAATTAAAATCCCAACAAGTTTTTGGCGCTGCTGCCGGGGATTTATAAGTTGTAATTTTTAGTTTTTCTTTAGTTTTGTGCTAATTAGTTTAAGATTTTTATTTTATTTTATTTTTAGATTTTATTTGGGTATTTTTTTATCTTTGGTGCGCAGGTAATATTTTACAATTATTGTAGAAAATTATCTACCAAAAAAGGTTAGTATAATCCCAATTTTATTTTATTTATATTTTCTTTAATTTATATATTTTTAGAAACAATCTAATTTTTAGATTTTATTTATTTTGATGTGTTTTTTAAGTTATTATTTTTCATTTTATTTGTATATAAAGAAAACACACGTGCACATACCAATTGCATCGTCAGACTACTGAGTTTAGGAAAACCCGTGGAAAAGTAAGTTGAATCCGTGTCGTTGGCCTTATGGGAGTTACCAGCTGAAATTCTACAAACTTTAGCCTCGTACCTTTGACCAGTCTTTGACTGTAGGTATATTTTTCTACGGTAACCTGAGCTTACCTATTTTAGTCAACCTTGCGTTTGCACGTGCACCCATAAAAAATGTCAAACTGGTGTTATGAAGACCAATACAATGATCATCTCTGAATTTTAAAATGGACAATACCTGTACTATGACTATAGTGTGGATAGTACTTGGGATCACTACCAGCCTTCTGAAGGTTATGGTTCATACCATGGTAATCCCCATTACTATTTGCACGCTCACCAGTCATATGAACGGGTAAATGCGTAATATTATACTGAGTAAAATGTTTGTTCTCCTTCATTAGAAGACATCCTCCGCGTTTCATGGAAAATTCAAAAATTCTTGATTTTGTGTCTAATTCTTTGAATAATAAACTCAATCAATTTGCTGAAACTGAACGGAAGTGTGACTTAAAAAGGACAAAAAGATTTGTGGCTATAAGTATTGCTCTCAGTGAACTTAATATGCGTTTAGATAAAATTGAAGAAGAAGGACGATCAGCTGTTAATATTGCTCAAAATGAACTTAATTGCCAAAATAATGTGTCCAATTTTACCCCTGATAATAATGTAAATACTTACCTAATCTAGAGGGCGAGGTTAGAATTGAAGACACTACTTGTTTAGGAAAGGTTCTATCATCTTCATATTATTATGATGATGAGGATAGTATTGATGAAGAGTTTGAAATCCTAAGTCATAATGATCAGGAAGTTTTCGCACCAATTGAGCCTCATTCTGATAGTGTTGTGTCTAAATCAAATCCTAATAATATTAATGATTATTCACCTATTCAAAAGGATGATGATTTGACTAGAGATACCATTATTTTAGAAGGTGAAATATTTCCTTGTTATTATGAAGACGATGATGGTTTAGAGGAACGAGTTTATCCCGAGACTAGTATTTTAGATTCCAAAGATTTAGGAAAAATAGTCTTAAACAAAGATGATACACTCGTAGAGTATTTGAATGTGAGTGATGGCAGACCACCTAATTACAATCTAGACGAAATAATTGACAATTTTTCTAAATCTGAAATTAAGAAAATTGTGACTAGTTCATCTAAGGATACGTACTTTAAGTTTGGGGGTGAATATCTTTCTTCTCGTGATTCTCCTCTGACTCTTAATATAGTCGTTCACTTGGGACTTGACGTTTGTGCCTCTACCATTTTATGTGATTATCTTCATACACGTTTTCCTGAGCCTGATTATGTCCAAAATAATATTTATGTGTTAGAAACCTATCATCCTATTGATGTGATTTACCCAGGATATGATACCATAATTGACTTTGTTGTCCCACCAAAATTTTATCTTCCAAATGTGGGAACATCTAAACTTCAAATGTGCCAATTCTTCAATTTTGGAGTTAAACCTAATTAATTTAGGAAATATGAATCGACACATTTTCAGGAGAATGACCACCACTTTTATATACTTCATTGTGGTCAACTTTGTAAGTCAAATCCCATTGACTTTAAGGATCCGTAATTATTTCGATTATTGTTATATGATTCGTAAATTGTGACTAATTCTTTCTTGCTCTGGCTGAAGACTTTAAACTTAGCGCTCTATGGGAGGCAACCCATATGCTTGGTACACAGTGCTGGTAATATCTTTCCTTATCTTTTTTACTTTGTTCTTTTCTCTTTGTTCACGGTTTTATTCATTTATCTTTAAAACATCGAGGACTATGTTCAATTTAAGTTTGTGGGTAAGGAGTAAAATCTTTAAAATTTTAGTTGTACCAATTTCCAACTTTTAGAGTCACGTAATAGCCTTTTAGCTAAGTTTACATATTGATTCTCCCCCAAAAGATGGAAAGTAAAATTGTTAGAGAAAATTACATCTGTATTCTTAACCTAAGATAGAATAATCGTGACGGACCCAACCATCCATGCTGGAGACAATTAGGCCAGAAGGAAATACAGAAAGAAAGAACTAACCAATCATTAGTGGAGACTACCCTTTTGAGTGAGGAACCAGACCTTCAATTGTCCTCTTAGAGTGTTTCATCTGCATAAACTCCGAGTAGTCAGATGAGCTACTCAACCTCGCACCACTTTCAACACTTTTTGTTCTCTGAGTGCTAATTCTTATCACCATAAGGGTGACATCAGAACTAGCCTCATCTTGTAGTCTCAGTCACAAGATTCTCTCTCAATAGAAACTTAGCATCATCAACAAGCGGAGCAACAACATCAATTCATGAAGAAGTTGAAGATGTCCAAGGTTTATAAGCAACAAAGGGGAATAATATTATATATTCAACGTGACAAAGAAGAAGAAAAAAGAAGTAAATTTTTAAAGATTTGTGTACCAAAAGTTGTGAAGATTCAAGTGAAAAAGTCCTTCTCCATTGGCAAGTAAAGTTTTATTTTTTTTGCTTTATATCATTCGTTTTTAGTTTCTTATTTTGTATCAATCTTATTTATTATTAAAATAAATCTTTTTATTGTGTTAGTTTGTACTTCTTTTTGTATTCATCCAATAAATCCATGGAGAAGAAGAAATTCAAAAGTAAGTTTCAAAATAACAAGCGATCGAAGAAATAAAGGAAAGTTATACAAAGTTTCAAGGGTTTATCATCAAGGGTTGAAGCCGAAGACTGAAGAAAGAGTTGTTTCTATTGAACACCATTAGAGAGTTGTGAGACTAGAAGATGAGAGTATGTTCCCATCCTCATTTACGGTCGATTTTCTAAGAAATCATCAAATTTCTTTTCCATTGAGATCATCAGAACAAGATTTTGGTTTGAGATCTTCAGAAAAAATGTTACCATCAATAATGTGTAAGTATTATCTCTTCAATCCCGCTTGCACACCGGTGTAACCCTTAAAATCGTCTTCTGAGTGCAAATTTATAAAATCTTGTGGTGAGGAAGAGTCGAGGCGAAATGCTTATTCGGTTGCTCTGTTAGTCCGTTGTCCATCTGGCAAAAGACATCTTTGGCACTGGTTCAACTCGTCACAATATATATCTCATTGATTAAGCGTATTAGCATGTATTTTCTCTGGAACTTCTAATTACTTGGAATTTGGAGGAGAAACTTTATGTCCTCTTAGCTCATCGGGTACTTGTGACATTATAAGTTGGAATTAAAAGGTTTATGGGTATATCTCTTGTAAACCCTCACAAGACAACACTCGTCTGCTAGGGTCACCTAGAAGTTTAACGGTTTGCTGCACGTGCTAAGCGTAGTCGTGATTCCTACGAAAGTGAGTTAGATTTTTCATTTTAAGTTTAGATTAGATTTGCTAGAGGAATAGCAAAATATAAGTTTGAAGGTATTTGATAGACACGTTTTCGTGTCTTATTTGATCTCATATTTATGTTGTTAGTGCTTAATTTCTGTATTAATATTATCATTTTACGTGTTTTTAGGTATTTTTGTGAAAGTAGCAGTTGTGGAAAAATGGGCTTTAAAAGTTATAAAGGCACCCTAAAAGTGATAAAGGCACCCAACAAGCAATGGATAAAGGCACCCACATTTGGTTAACGGCACCCAATCTTTTTAAAGTTGAAATACAGATTTGGCGGGAAATTTATCTTCATGCCTGTGAAAGATCTCAATCGATATTTATGGAAGAGTTTAAAGGCTTTAAAGACAAGATTTAATCTTGCCATATTTGAAAGAGATGTACATGAAAAGGAAACTCGAAAATTCAAACAATAATCTCGTGAAAAAAGGAAACCAAATAATATCGACAGATTGATTTGATTCTCGACAATATCTCTAACTGTTTTTGGAAGGGAATAGTTGTTAGGACTGCAACTAGGGCAAGAAAATAACGCTGAGAGGAAAGAAAAGATTTGGTAGCATCAATAAAGCGAGAAGAAAAAAAAAACGGAAATATTTTTTCTCTTTGAAGAAGAGATTCGTGAAGATTTTTGGACGAGACTTGGAGTTGTAGGGTTGTCTAGTATAAATAGAGGAGTGTAGAAAAGTATTGGGGAGGCTGGCTGCAAGCCAGATCAAGAAAAAAAAATCAGAAATTTTTTTTGCTGCTGTTCAGTTCGAGAGGAAGAAGGGAACTGTCGGTAGAAACCGTGGCTATTTCATAGCTACATCGACAGTTTTTATTAACTGTTCAGCGACAGTTCTGGTTCTAATACACACGGAATGTGTCGTTGATTCAATAAATAAATTTAATCTTTCTGACGCCGCTGGTAGGTGCTTTATTGTAATTTTTTATTAAATCATGAATAAAATGACTTCTTCTATGTTTTCTTCTACTCTTTTTGCCATGAATAGCTAGAACCCTCATCTAGGATTGGAGAGGAAATCCTACTATGTTGTTTCTTCTATTCTTTTTGCCATGAATAGCTAGAACCCTCATATAGGATTGGAGAGGAATTCCTACTATGTTGTTAGCATGTTGTGACTATTTTTTTATAATTATTCTCTTGGTCCTATTTTTAGTTTAATCACGATAATGATTTTCTTCATATGTCCTATAATGCTTTATTGCTTTACTAATTGATTCGTTTATTCTTATTAGACACTATCATTCTATAGTGAAGAAAAATTGTTAATCTTTTCAGAAAATAATTGATTATAAATTCCATTTCTTCCGGGATGTAACGAGATGTAAATCTTATGTCCGAAATCGTGTTGAGTAATATTTAGAAAAAATTATCAAAAATACTTACAATCAATTAGTTTACATAGTTGTGATGAAATCTTGAGTTAGGTTTTCTTTTATTTGTAAATCACTTTGAGTATTTATGTTTATCTAGAATTTTAGAATAAAATCATTAAATCAAGTTGTTATTATCACATTAATTAATTAAGAGTTAGAAATTATAATTCTGAAATCTATGTGGAACGAACTATGCTTGCATACTGTCTCATCAACAACTGTGCTCTTACGGTATAATTAAAATCCCAACATGGAACAGATGTCATCAACCTTTATTTCCAAATGCTCATGCATAAAAGAAAAACAAAAAACAATTGAACAACAAGTTTATGTTATAAACCAATTGAAAAGGTCTTAAGTTTGCATGTTGAGTTTCATTCATTTCGCATACGTGTGGTTTGCCTATCTCTAAATTCTAAGAAAGCCTTCTAGTGCTTGACTTTCACATGACTGTACATCACTTAATCTTCGCACTGAAATCGTTTACTGATGTAAATATATAAATACTTCAAATATATAAAGATCGCACCACAAGTCTGTACTAAATGCTATACTGTTATTGTTGCCAATAATGAATATTCCAATGAATCTATAGACTATATATATATATATATCATTCTGTCTTGTTTAACAAATAGGAAGTTCTAATGACAAAAATATAAATGTAACAATCACAGGACACTAGTATGTACCTTATTCTTAAATTTAACAATCACAGAACACTAGAATGTACCTTAATAAGACCACTATTCTTGCTACCCTTGCCTACTTCTCGTACATTGATAAAGAAGTACACCAGTATTGCATGAAGTAGGTCTCGGAGTAAGAACACTGAGGCATCAATAAATTTGGTTTTTGTCTGAATTTTGAAGTTGTTTCCACTTAGCAATCAATGGAGGCATCAAAAATTGATTATTACCTTAATATTATTCTCCACATTAGCAAGTAGTTTCCACTTAGCCATCGATTTATTATGCAAACATATCAATTAGAAAATCACACATGAATAGACACACATAAGTGTATAAATTATAAACTACATCTTAAATTGGTTCTTCTTCCTTACATAAATGCAAGGAACTTCAATCTCAGTTGAACAATTATTGCATGTAAGGTATTCCAGTTTCATAGAAAGAGCTGGACAATTATTTAAAGTTAGTTGCAAGACTATCCCAAATTAGTTCAAAACATTGGGTCTGATTGGATTCGAAAACACACACCTGATAATTTGGATGCTTTTCTAATGCAGATACTACTAACTATAGCAGGGGTTCCACTAATCCCTTCAAAGCTTAAGTTAACAGCTCCATCATCCCCTACAGAAACCCTAGCATCAAGCAGCTGCAAAGGCTTATCGGCTCCAACAACAGCGTAAATATAAAGTTCAAACAAAACCTGCTATCACCGTTATCCAACATCAGAGAATGAAAAACACTAATCAAATACTAATGAAAATACACATACATAAGCCTCATAAGCCTCAAATCGAGAAATTGTAGCAGCCTCACTTGGTCTTGTGTGGAATCATACTAGATACAATCAAATAACAAAAAACCCAAATATTAAATCAAGTTCAAAAATCAAAATCAAACTTGGGTTAGGGTTTATAAGAGAAAATTACCCACAAATACTCCCCCAAAGGATCATAGAAGAAGCCCTGAAATGAATATGACCATAAGAAGGTTTATTGTTCATCGTCTTCCTTCAGAAACGAAGATACTTCATTTTCTAAAGAACAAGACCACCAAAATGGATAGATCTGGAGTTTCCAGCTCTCCTCCTCAATATCTTCCGATTTCCAATAACCCCCTAAATCTCTTTGCAGAAGCCTAACAGATAAAATAACAAAACAACCATATTAAAAAAAATAAAATCCAATCTTTAAAAAAAAAAATGGGTTTCTAACCGAACCAAAATAAAACAAAATTACCTTGTGGGTTTTCAATCTGTAACCTGTAGCAACAAAGACAATTAAAGTTGGTGTGTTTTGAGGTACAAAGAGTTTATTCACAGAGAGAATCGAAGGTGAAAATAAGCCAGAAATATTCTGACAAAACTAAGATTCAATGAGTTATAAAGAGAATTAGAAGAGAGAAAAATCATTGATGCAAGCGGTTGTTAGGGTTCTTACTGACCATGGAGAATTTTTTGGATCTGGTTTTCTCGGCTAAGAGAGAGAAGAGGGAAAATTTTCAGCTTAATGAATATGAGGTTGAGCGGGTGAACGAAAACATAAGGATACGAGTTAGGCCAAAGGGGTGGAAAACTAATGGCGCCTATTGGCCATCTCGAAGACTTGGGCGTAAAAATACACCATAGTGTTACCGACCACACGAACTAACTGCACGCATGAAATCCCCGTTTTTTTCTATTAGCAACAGAGATAGAGAAGTTGCGAAATCAGCAACCTAAAATGGCCGTTGCGAAAATTTAGCAACAGTTTTAGCGTTGCTAATTACCAACGATTCTATTTTCGTTACTCCGAGCTGAATTTGGTGTAGTGCTTATAAATTCTAGCATGCCTAGCTAACCTGTCTGCTGATTTATTACATTTTCTTCCAATGAACCTACAAGTCCAGGAAGATTGATCTTTCAATCTAGTACTAATATCTAATGCAAGTGATTGATTTTTCCAAGCTACTCTACCACTAGTTTTGCATCCATCTCAAAACATGCAAATTGAATTCCCAGCTCATCTCCCTAATGCATAGCTTGCAATAATCCATCACATTCAGCTTCTTCCACAATTAAGTGTCCATTTGCATATTGGC
>JAJJMC010002135.1:919412-1168470 GCA_023531435.1 Papaver californicum | reverse complement strand
TGGATGCATCTCCCTGTAATAGAGTTCATTTTCTTAAAAGATGCATCACAACGTTTAAAGTAGAAAGGATTAGTTGGTGCTCACCATTTAATCAAAGACCTATTGAACAAGAAGTTTCTAGTAATATTATATTACCAGTGGTGGCATTCAAGAGTTGCACCATACGAATTACTCCAATTGGGTCTAGTTTAGTGTCCTGAAATATGCATTGACACCTTGTTTTCCAAATTTCCTAGGTTGTGTTAGTCATTTTAACAATCCAGTCTTCATCAAATTTGCAGAAATCACTTGTAAACTAGCCTTTGATCCAATCATGTACATAAATGCTCGTGTTTTGCATACTCCTTCTAGCACCAGGGATGGAAACCCAAACTGCCCTTGAAAAAAAGACAATCACATAGAATATTTTTTTTTTTTTATTTTTTGCTCACACATCTTGCAAATATCTTCATTATATCCCATAACTCTTGTCATACGCTCATTTGATGACACTATGTCAGATACACACTTCCAGATGAAGTGTTTAACTCGTGAGAGAGTCTTTGTACTCTATAGATTCTTCCATAACTTGGCCATAGTTTCATTTTCTTGTTGAGTTGGAATTACATTTGAGATCAACAAGTTTATCGTAAGCTGATTTAAACGTGAATGAACCATTTCTTGTAAGAGTCCATATCAATTTGTCATCTGTTCCATTTGGAATTCTTATGTTCAAAATCCTACTTGCATCATCTTGATCAAATATATGCCGAATAATATTAACCTTTCAAGTTTTTGTATTTTGATCAATCAGATCAAAGACAATGCTGAAAGTTTGAGCTTCTTCCATATCTACAACAGGAATTAAAGGAGACTATCTACCAATAATCTAGTTATCCTGCCAGATGAGAATATTTCTCCCATTTCCTACAACCCAAAAACTATGTTTTTGAACAAAACTCATACTCCCTTGTATGCTCTGCCATGCCGATGTGGAGTTTTTTTCTTTTTTACGTGCAATTCTATCTTATTAGGAAAATATCGTTATTTTAGAGCTGAAGCCCATAGTTGGTTTGAGGAGTTGCAGAATCTCCACGCAGCTTTCGCAAGTAATACCTGATTGAAACAATTTAAGTCTCGAAAACCCATTCCACCTGATGTCTCCTTCTTACAGACTTTCATACTTATTCCACCGGAAGTTACGATGAAACTTATCCATATCTTTTATAGTTGCATCTGGTATCTTGAAAATACCCATACCCATACTATGAGATGGAATTGCATTCAACACACTTTTCACCATCACCAATCTTTCCGCCTGATTCACAAACTTCCTTTTCCATCTTGTGAGCTTTGTTTTCATGTTATGTACCAAACTAGAAAAAGAGGTGGTCTTCCATTTAGGAAAAGTGGAACCCAAATATCTCTCATCCATGTTCATCTTTTTCATTTTCAGTCTTCTTAGAAGAATTCTACAATACCTAGGGTGAATATGCTTGGAGAAGTATATTGCAAATTTTTAAAAATTTATTTGTTGCCCGGAAATATCACTGAAATAGTTGAAAACTTATAGGAGATTATTAACATTATGAATATTTATTTTGGCTCATACTTCCGTTCACTCTCATCTTGGTCACCTTGGTATTTTACACGATTTCATAAATATTTGTTGCATAAAAGACGACCCACTATGGGTCATCAAACAAGTTTATGGTCACGTGGCCAGTCTTGTGTGACAACAAATGCATATTTTTGATCACGATGCAATTGTACGACAAGTTTTTTTTATCACAATTACATATTTTAGATTCCCGGATAGTTTAAATCATACTCCCTCCGTTTCAGGAAAAGAGTTACAATTATTAAGACAAGGTGAGAGAGTAATTTTTTAAATTTATTTCCAAACTTACCCTCAATAAAAAGTTTAATACCACATATATATCTTCTTATTAAAACAAATTTTTTTTATAAAAAGGGTATTTTTAGAAGTTTATCCTATTGAAAATGAAAGTAACTCTTTTGTTGGAACAAAAATTTAAAGAGAAAGTAACTCTTTTCCTGAAACGGAGGGAGTATACTGTAACAAATTTTAGGCATCAAAGGCCATTCTGAGTCACGTGCTAGAGTTTTGGATCAAGGATATATTTTGAGTTTAGGCCCTTTATTGGTGTGGGTCACGTGCTTATTTCGTTTTGTCGAAAATTTTAGTTGGGGCATATTTTCAACTGCATTAAAATCAGGTAGATTTTAGGTCACGAGGTAAAATTCTAGACATGGGATAGATTTGGGCTACAAGATAAAATTCGTGTCACAAGACGGCAAGGGTGCTAGTAGGCAACAAGGCTGGATCATGCATCTGAATTTATTAAAGCAAACGGACAAATGGATTACTATATTGAGTCGATTTTGATGCGAAACTATAGACGAACCTAGTCCACCTACAAATGACGCTGATACGTTAACGAAGACCTTATGAACATTATCGCTATTCCTTTTCTGATTTATATTCATCACAAAAAAAAGATAAACCTTCCGAGTTTAAGTATATGTCAAAACTGGATCCTTCTATTGATTATGAGGGCTGAGAGGTCCTCCATGATTTGACTGAACCCTGTCAATTTACCTATTATGAAGACTTGAATAACGCATACAGTAAGTGCTTTGGTTAATAATCATGTATTCCACAATGAAAAATAAAAGTTATGTTTTAAAAACTAAAGATCGTGACGATTTTGACGATTCAAAATGTGGATGGTAATCTGCCACCACGTATAATCATCAAAACGAATAAAAGGAAAGAAAGAAATTAGGTCATATATGTAGGTATGGTACTAGTGGTCTCAAGAAGAAATATGATTGAAGCTTAACATGAAAGGAAGGTCGACATGAAAGACAACACCGTTGTTTGTTTGTAGAGTAAATTGATAGCTCTAGACATTGTTGAGACTTTAAGCTTGGAATGATAAACAGACAAAAGAGACTGACACTGGAGTTTTGCTTTTACACGTAAGGCATGATAATGGATTGGTAACATCTGAATCATCTTAAGGGTGCACTTCAAGTACACATCGGAGACAACCTCCTTCATGCATCAAGTCAAAGGCCTTATTAATCTCTCCAAGGGTCAGACTGTGAGTTATGTACTCGTCAACCTTGATTTCCTGTAACAAATATAAAAGTATAAAGACTTGATTTAAGAAATCCATATGATCAATTTTTATCATATTAAAATCATGTTTTTTAGCACCAAAGCAGACGGTACATCATTACTTGGGACTTGGGAGCCTCTTGGAACCAAGAAGCCATGGGAGATGGAAAGAGAAACAAACAAAAATTCATATAGCCAAACAAGTGTATGATTTAGTGAAAAGCTGGGAAAAAGGAATTTGTGGAATTTAGTACCTTCTTCATGTACTTTTCAACAAGCCATGGTACTCGGGAACGACTCTTGAATCCACCAAAGGCAGTTCCTTTCCAAACACGGCCAGTGACTAGCTGAAAAGGGCGAGTTGATATCTCTTGACCTGATGCCGCAACACCCACAATAACCGATGTCACCCAACCCTGAAAGTTTAAGCCAAACAGAAAGTGTTAGTCTTATATAGTTTGCTGCACTAAGTTGGTGAGTGATGGGGCCAGTGAGAACCCAGAGTAGGACCTACCTTATGACAACACTCCAGAGCAGCTCTCATCACAGACACATTACCTATGCACTCGAAACTGTAGTCAACTCCACCATCCGTCATGTCAACAAGGACTTGCTGGATAGGTTTGGGTTCACAAATTCTGTAACCCCAAAATTCTTTGCTGCAAATCTCACAGTTGAAAAACACATGGTACACACAATTCATTAGCTATTTCTAGAGATAAACTCACTTCATACAAATACATTGGAACATTGTATATTTGGTATAAAGATAAGACAATCACAAAACTAGCGGACATAACAATGATCAAAAACAAATTTAAACTTCAAAAAAAGTTGAAAATGGGCAATTGTGACGCAGGGAGAGCGTACACCGGCCTCTCAAGGATATGGTTTACGAGTTAAATAGCTACACTAACAATAGTGTATCCAATACTGTACCTGTATCAAACTTTTTGCTGTCAACGTCAACACCAATTATACGTGATGCGCCAGCTGCTTTTGCACCCTCTGCAACCTAATAGGTAATAAGCGAGAAAGTAGATAAACATTAGTGAGCACTCCCCATACTTTATCTACCATTTTAGACTATTAGGTGTTTTAGTTCAGTACGTACAGCTAGGCCAACAGTCCCAAGACCAAAGACAGCAACATTTGAGCCTGCCTCAACTTTAGCTGTATTCCAAACTGCCCCAAGACCTGCAATACAAATTACAACTTAGAAATTGAAAAATAATAACATCGAGGTAGACTAAGAACTGAGGGAAGTAAAAGATAAAATTCAGAAACACAAATACATATCAGGTTTCAGTTGTTTCAAGGTGACAACACTATAATAGTGTTACTGGATTATGGAACCTATACTCACAAGGTAACAAGGGGAAGGCAATCTTGTGATAGGACTAAAGACTAATGAGTCTAGTAATTAATGAAGCCAAAAGAAAACAAGAATGCTTTTTCTTTTTTGTCTTCTTATTCAGTGAAACAAAATATGAAGATTATAACGTAGTTGGGAATTTTCTGATGATCCACTTCATCCACTATCTAACATTGAAGAGAGCCCCTTGCTGTTTAAGGCCAAGCATAATATATGGTAGTTAAAAAATATCAACTAAAAGGATGTAAAGGATTATCATTTAGAACTATAAGCATTAGCATCACGACAGTTTCAATATAAACCTACAATGTACAGAAAGTGGCATTCAGCTAACAGCTAAAAAAGCTACGTACAGATACATGACTTTCTATAATTTGTGCATATATCAGGCACATAAGACTCACCAGTGGGAACACCACAACCTAGTAGACAGACTTTATCTAAAGGCGCGCTTGGGTCAATCTTTGCTACACTGACATCATGTACAACAGTGTATTGACTAAATGTTGAGGTTCCCATAAAATGATAGATAGGTTTTCCATTCTCTGAGAAACGACTCTGGCGATCACTCATCATAACACCAACTCCAGTAGCAGACCGAACTTTGCCACAGAGATTTGTTTTTCCGGATTTACAAAACTTGCATTCCTTGCATTCTGCTTGGTAACAAGGGATAACATGGTCCCCAGGTTGAACTTCAGTAACTCCTTCACCAACACTCTCAACAACCCTGTTCATTTAAATTTTGTACACACGTGACTTCCGGTAAGTAATTTTAGTCTCAGTATAGGGTTGTATTATCATATATAAGACACGTACTCAGAGCCCTCATGACCAAGAATGCAAGGGAAGAGTCCCTCCGGATCCTGCATGCAGATTAATTGGAGTCAACACACATAATCGCATAAACAAAATCTTAACAAACTTCATTTACAGTGTGTAGTTTTTTATTATAATCCTTACTAATATAGAACACATCACTCTTAAAATGTCAAAGTTCACCAGCAAGCTATAAGAAACTATTCCTATTTGCAATGACCCTTGTTGGAAAATCAGTGATGTTCTGAATAGTTCTAAATTTATACATAGTTCCTGGAAAAACCCATCCCGTAATATGCCTGCGGCACTCGTTTGTGGCGACAGTCGACAGACAACAAGGTTGCACTATGATTCTTGCCATATGCTGATTTTGCATAGAGTAGTGAACTTCAACTATTCATGATAAGAAAGAAAAAGAAAACTCAAACTGAATACCACAAGCCACCAAGACATGTGTGGCTAGAACTAAAATCAACCATATGTACAGAATACAGATTTAAGGGCTTCTTCGTTGGTGCTTGTGGTTGTTGTGCAGAACAATCATATGAAATCATCAGCTTAAAAACCCAAGGCCACTTCCCTACCTACCAAACTTCAAATCCAGTTATACATGGAGTTGTCAACATCTTAATGAAGCGATAGCACAGACACATCATATGAGAACCTACTCCTACAGTGGCTCCATTTAGTCATTCAAGGAAGCAGTTTTTGGTAATTACAGAACCCATTTGAGATAATATCACAAGCAACCATCTGGATCTGTTTGAATCATTCAGTAAGTTTTTCCAAGAAATGGGTTGACTCATTTTCATCAAAACAATAAAAATTAAGTTGACTCGGCGTTAATCCTATAAAATCCAATAAATTTCAATAAATTTAAATAATAAACCCATTGACCCAAATTGAACAAAAATTAATTGAATAGGGAGTTATACCTTTCCACTCCATGTATAAGCATCGGTGTGACAAAGAGCAGTATATAATATCTTGATTCGAACTTCACCAGCTTGTGGTGGAGCTACCTGAACATCTTCAATCACTAATGGTTTGTTGGGTTCCCAGGCCACCGCAGCTTCACATTTCAATCCAAACAAACGCAATCATATAATCATAATCAAAACCTCAAAATCACATACATATTTATATAAGTACACAAAGAAAAAGAGATTGAGATTACCTTTGCAGGTGATGACTTGACCTTCAGTAGACATGTATACATAATGATTCAACGCACAAAAAAGAAAAAAACCTTTCAACTCTCAGTTCCTTATAAGATTTGTAGAGATAGAGAAGTGGAAAATGTGAGATTAAAACAAGAGAGAGACTGCCGGTTGGAGTTCGTACTGAAACAACAAAAGACTGATGGATGTTACGGTCCACCTAGTGCTTTTTGTCCATAATTGGGACCCCTGTCTACATTCAATTATTAAAGTTATATGGGATTGGTTCAAAAATAAAAATTGGCATTTGTTTCGTATGTATTTTCCAACGGTACTAGGTATTATGTACTAAGGTTTAGTTTGGTATTATTGTGAGTTTTGTAAAAGTATTTTCTTACTATGCATTGTTATGATGTACTTTGTAAAAAAAATAGCGTTTGGGGACACGAATTCTAGGTGTAGGAACAAGGGATGCTGGACAAGTTGAGGCGTTGGTCATGTTGAAAGCTGTTAAACTAGCAAATCATCTTCAGATGCAGCATCTCAGTATTATCAAAACAATTATGGAAATAACAAAAAAGTTGAGACGAGTGTGAATAGCAACTGTAAGAATAAATGAATGTGAGTATGTGAACAATCAGCGTGAGAGTGTTAGAATAGTTATCCTTTATACACATTGTTATTATCTCTTTAGTACATTGCCTTTATAAGGTTTTCATCTATGTAATGTCTGGTTTTCATCTTTATTGATCAATCAATAAAGATTTTACCATTAATTTTTAATATCTTTCATGGTATCCAATTTAAAAGAAAGATTTCAATTTTTTCGTCTTTTTTTATCCTAATTTTTTCGCTGCAACTACAATACAATCTCTTAAAACTTATACAGACTCTTAAAATTGCTATAATCTCTCTAATCTCTATAATTCCTTAATATTTCTAAATCAATTTTTTTTTTTTCAATCTATTAAAATTCTTAATCAAATTTCTTTGATTTCTTAAAATTTCTTCAATCTATCAAGATATGTGAATACCTCTTAACACTTCTTTCAATCACAACTTAACTATGGCTTCTTGTTGGAAATTCTTCGTTACCAATATGGATCATAATATAATTATAGTATTATATCCGCCATTCTTTACAACTTTGTAATAATGGTCTTTTTATGTGTATTACAATTTCCATAAATACTTGGTTCTCAAGAACAAAAACAAGAAAAAAAAAAGAATAGAAGGAGAAGAACATTCTATAATTTTTAAACAAACTTATGTGAGTTTGAGGCGAGTAATCTCTTTACTTAAAAAATTTAATACCTTGGCCTAGATGCTGATACAGGTAATGACATATGTCTCCAGCATTCAACAATACCTTTGATGTTCTTCAACAACACTTCGATGAACATCAAAAACAAACGCAAATTGATGTAGCACAAATCTTTTTTATAGACTCTCAAAATTAGAAGAAAATGTAATTAATTTTCCCTAATTTTTCTCTTATCTTTTTGGTGTTTTTCTTAATTTTTCTTATATGCAATGGAAAGTGAGTGGGGTTTATATAGGTTTAAAGGTGACTCTTAGATAAATCCTTTCATTAAGAGTCACATCTCTTGGAATCAAGAGGTTTAAATTCGAATGGAAAATTTCATATGAATGGACACAACCATTCACAAGTTCATTCAAGTTTAAATTTCTAACTGTGCGCCCAATAATTTCTACTCAAAAATTCCAACACTTTTACATCGTCTAATCATCATCATCATCATCATCATCATCATCATCATCATCATCAAGAACTTCACCAAGAAATCTCAACTTCAATTCAAAATATTGAAGAAGGTGATAATAAGAATTCAAGAACTATTATTATTATTACTATAATAGAATCACAAGAAACCCATGTCGGTAATTCTGATGTAAAACCATTAAAAACCTGAGAAACCATTATTAATCTTTCGTCAGTAGGTTATGATCCTAACCCTAAAAATTTTGATTTAAAAATCAAATTTCAAGTTCTAAAAATTCTTTATCTTTTTTCAATATCTACAAATTCTTAACATTATTTCAATATCATTTTCACTAATTTGTGATGGGATGTCAATTCAACGAATTAATTCTTATACTTTACAAATACCTTTAAAGAATATAATGATAAGCACATGTTCAGTCCTTAGTGAGTAGTGAGATTCGTTTTCCTTATCTGTTTTAAGTAACAATTATGGTTTTTTTTCTTTGTAAAAGAGAATTAACTAAAGATGGAATTATTAAAGAGAAGTATCAAGGAAGAAATATGGTCAAGGGTTTTACCATCCATCATGACACATATTATTCAATTAAACATCAATATATCATTTACTCTCTCTATATGCTAATAATCATTTGAAAAATATTCACAACCATGCATGTTTTGTTTAGTCTCCAATTATCATCAAATGTAGCAACTAGCAACCACTTTCACTTGAATTCTTTTCAACTAAATAATCTACTACAACCACATCTATATTTAATTCGGAGAAAGCACTAAGAATTTTGAGACAAATTATTCTAGGTAAACAAACTCACTACCATGGTCTATTTGGTTTATGCCATACTTTACTTGTGAGTTTCTTAGCAATTTTCATCACCAATAATCATAAAGTATTACTGATGATAGGGTTCTCAACAACCATCTATAAACCCCAAGCTAGCATTAGAATGACTAAAAGGTTTTTTTGCTTTTGTGTATTGGTTAAGTATTGTTGCCAGACAGGAGGTCTAGAGTTAATAGAGGTTGGTTGCTTAATTGGAGTTGAGAAATACAGTGATGACATATTTTCTTTTGTCGCACGTACAAAAATACCTTGGCAACGTGAGTAGACGAATGGCATCGATGTGGTAAATCCTTAAATATTGGTAGTATACTTTTGTTTTCGTAATTTTCAACCATTATTGAATGAATTTAGTTGAATCCATTGATCAACACCATGGCATCGGACTATTTATGTAGTGACCCGACCCTCCACCGATATTGTTCCCACTTAGCCACTATGGTTATTTAGCAGTATGGTATTTTTAACGGGCACCGTTGCGGTCATTTTAGAAAGAGATTCCCAGGAGGTCACCCATCCATGGATTACTCGCGCCCGAGCACGCTTAACTGTAGATCTTTTTTGCCAATTCTGGAGGCAATTGTGCTGAGAAGGCCTCGGTGTTAGTAAAGATCAAAACATTACATGTATTCCATTCGGCGAACCCTACTAGACGAATGAGGGTATTACAATACCACAACCTTAAATTGGAGTCGTCCTTGGATTCAGAATATATATATCCCTAGATCTCCAACGTTCCCTTCCCCTCATGAGACACGCACCTGACCCAGCCAGTCCAGCGTACCTTCTCACCCTCGGAAGGTGACTTGTTGTCGGTTCTGATACCATTTGTAATGACTCGATCCTCCAATGATATTCTCCCCACTTAGCCACTTTGGTTATCCACAAAAGCTTCCTAGGATGTTACTCAACCTGGATTATTCCCATCCGAGCACGTTTTACTGCAAAGTTTTTCCCCAATCCTAGGCCACTTTTGCTTAAAAGCTTCGACGTCAGTAAAAGTCAAACCATTACATGTATTTCACTCAGCGAACCATACATGCCGAATGGAGCCATTATAATTTAGAAGTGTGGTTAAACGGTTGGGAGCAAATAGATACCAAGAAATATTCGGTTCTTATTTGGCAACAATTTCACATGAGATCCAATGCCAATGTGGTTTGGAAACCTTGGGATTCCAGTGTACATAATTAATTACAAGAGGTTATCGATGGAAATCAGTTGTCTGGGAAGATAATTGTTTTCCGTGATCCAAAAAAAAAGATGTATGAGGCAGTTATCAGGGCTCGTTGTAATTCTTTATAATCCCCATATTTGAACCCAACTAACGGTATTATGGATATCGAGTTCATGGAGCACTATATGATTATGGATCAGGCCACGCACAATGGCTTTTAGAGTTCACCTATGGTGAAGCCTATAACCCATGTTTAAAACCATAATGAGATAAGAAGATGCATTACAAGAGATCTTCGTTTTTCTAGATAAATCTGCTAGTCTCCTCTCACAGTCTTTTAGTTATGACACTGCTAGGTAGCCTATCACACAACTGCCACCAGTAAGATAGAATGTGCATTTTACAAACTACTGTGGTGCAGAAAAATTATTTCCAGTGCCCAAGCCAACAATGATTGATGATTGGAGTCAAATCCACGCATCACCGAATAATGCATAAATTTTTTATTTCCTTTTGAATCTCGTTTAGTTTTATTTTAACTGCTAGAATATAACTTATTTAACAACTGTTTCTATTTGCAGAGTGTGGCACTAAAGTTATACTTATGTATGCAAGGATCACGAAAACTAAAATACGAAAATTTAAGAGCTTGTTTTCAACGGGGCATGTCATCTGGGAGGGTAATACCTTGAACAAGTAGAAGAGGGAACTAGTTTGCGTTATACATACAATGCTGGCGGACTCGTAAACCCAACAAAGGTTTTATCATCATTTTTGGGTCACAGAAAATGTAAAACATAATGTAAATATCGATGTAGATCCTAATGATATTGTTAGAGAACCCATGATATTTTGGATCTTAATGTAGCCTAGTTAAGACTTTATGGATTTGGTTATGTGGCAGAATCTCGATGGACTATATGACTTCGCAGCTGCGAAAAAACAGCGACGAGCTCCAAACCGCATGTTTATTTGCATTAAAAATGTATGAATGAAAGTTGGATCGTCAATTTATGCATGTTTGTTATTAGTTTGTTCTTCTTTTGGTTACACTTGTGGCATGCTTTATTGTTTATTATGGTCACACTTATGGCGTGCTATGTTGATTCTTATGATTTTTTTGATCATAACTTTTGTTTTTCTTATTTTAGGTGCACTACAAAGGATTCTTTTTGAAGATTTATGTGTTTATATGGTATTGTGATGCTGGAACTGAATATGACTTATTTTGTATGCTCAGGTGCAAGGCAGTTAATATCGTGTATCAGTATTATATCGTCCGGGTCCGATACACCTATACAAAAAATTATATCGGTTTTTATTGGTGATACATCATTAAAATTAGAATTTTAAATATTTATAACGTTATATCATTAAGGCATATCCAGTGTTGTCCCTTTCTATTGACAAAATCTTTCTTATTATCATTCACTTTTATCAATATATGTAGCTGAGAATTTGTTGCTCCACAGTTTCCCGCATGATCAATGTGTATCTGAGAAGACGGTTTCTCATAGGAACATTATATTTATTTGCTTTTAATTGTAATGTTGTCACAACCATGATATTTCTTCGTCTCCCACACTATTGGTTTTCAATTATAGTGAGCAAACATGATAGAAAGTAAAAACTCACAAAAGAATGTGTTCAGAATAAGTAAAACTGAGGTGTCTTATTTAATTAAGGAGCATGCCTTTAAATAGGCTAATGCTAACAGATTACACAAGAAAGTAGCAACAACTAAAACAAGTTAACCATAAGCTAAAGACTAGGACAATATGACTATTTCAAAAACAAATCAAACGTTTTTTTCCTAACAAAACATATAGTTCTTCAATATATACTATATCAAGAGACTAATATGTGAGGCTGAAAAATGGAAAATAAAACAAATTTATCTTTTATTCTCTTGGCCAGGACCTGATAAAAAGACAGACTCGCTTTGTCTCCCGCAAACCAGCGAATGACATCATATTAGCTATTGGAGCTGTTGCAGAATCCTTGCACCTCAAGGTCCATTCTTGTAACTATAAGGTAAAGCTAAAGATGATATCATATCTATAGATCTAAACTTCACCGAGCCTCGGCTTATGGCAGCTACTTGAAAACAATCACCAATGCCACTTATCTTCTACAATTCTTTACCCTTCTATCGAAAACAATCTACGATCTCTCCAACTGATTTTCCATCCAATTATCAACTTCAAAAACCCATTTCAACTCTTTGAACATAAGTCCCAAGAACCTTGTAGCAGCGTCTTCTTGTTTCAGTTGAAATTGAGAAGAATTAATGGTTCAGGCGTTTCTACAAACACCTTGTGTGTATCTTGTTGTTGACACGGATATGAGTTTGCTTATTTTTTCTGATGCCACTATATCTCCTTCCCTGTATTGAAATCGAATTCCATCCAAGCCCATTCATTCTATCACTACCCACGACTCAAAAAAACTTTAATTCATAGCTTAAAATAAATACCAACAATTCCTATTCTCCGTTGTCTTCCTACGTCCACAGTAAAACCCAAATTCATTCAATTCATAACCTAAAACATATAGTTCTTCAATATATACTATACATAAGTCATGTGGGGTTTAGTAGTAGCTTTGTTAGTCCAAGTTATTCTTTACAATTTTGAAATATAAAAAATTACCTCTTTTACGGTTGAAGAGATGGAGTAAAACACGGCTGCTGCTGCTCAAGAGACGGGAGCGAAAACACTTTGGGAAATTAGGATATTTAATATCTATATGTAAATTATATCCTTACTCGATATTTTTGGAGTAAAAGTGAAACCGATATATCAGTCTGTACCGGCTGATACGAGCGTTTTTATCTTTTCATTTTTGTATCGCCGATATTTTCAATATCATATAGGTATATTCCGATATCCGATAAAAACCTATAATATAGACCGGTATAACCATATTGACTACCTTGCTCAGGTGATAATCCAACCTTGAATATTAATGTATCCATTAACAGTGTTAACTAGGTGAAGATCATATGCAGACCAAATCGTACGAGCAATCGAGCATTGGATGAGTAAGGAATTGTTGTTTCTGAAGTTCGGAGACACATTAGAAAAACTACATCCTGTAGGGATTTCAAATTAAAAATTCTTATTGGGAAATATGTTACGGAGAAGCTTCTATATAAAATGTATAAATTTAGATGGAAACTTTTAATTCCTAGAGTTTATGCCAAAGTGTAATGATATTTTCATATGTTGTAGTTGATTATCCTGATGAGTTGAAGCCAAAGAGCTATAAGATGATTTTGTAGTGAAGTGTTTAGTGGAGGTTAGAGTCAAAACTAGTTTTTCTTTTCTTGTCAGGGGGATAATGAAAATTTGTTGTACCTGATCTTGAGTACAAAATTGTCGAAGAAGATATAAATGCAAGATTGATTGTCCTCATTTTGATATATTGATAATCATTCGCTCCTCTGGTTGTAAGATTTGGTCGTTGGAATTGGGGATCTACCGATGTCTCCAAATATTTATGAGTTTGCTATTGTCCACTTGCCATAAAGAGAGTCTTAGTAGCTGTTGCAACCCATGTTATATGATTTGCTAGGTCCACGAAGTACCTGGATTTAGAGTACATTGAGTAAGTTTTGATAAGGAATATATTTTATTTGCAAGATCTTGTCCCAAAGAGAATCTTCAAATGTTTGAGTTTGAAGAATTTTGGACTGTATAGTTTTTTGATTCAATACGTTTCTATCTATATAAATATACAAAGAAGATAATGGATGAGTTAGCCTAATCTATTTACAACTGATTATGTTAAACAACCTTGACTAAGTTGTTGGTGACTTAGATAGGTTACAACATAATATTATTGTAGTGTCGGAGATACGGTAAGTTGTTATAGTGTATCTTATAACCCTCCCCTCCTCTCAAGTTAGAGCATGTGGAGGAATATTACAGAGGCCCAAATTGCTAAGTAATTTGGAGAGGCATTCAATACCAATAGGCTTGGTAAAAATGTATGGCAGTTGAGTTGTAGTGTAAATGTGTTATGGACAATCAAATAAGATTGGATCTTTTCGCGAACAAAATAACAATCAATTTCAATATGTTGGTGCGTTCATTGAACGTTGAATTGTGGGCTATATGACTTGCAACTTAATTATCACAAATACAGGAATTGGATTAGAAGGATACTCCCTTAAATAATTGGAAATGTAGCGCAACTATTGTATCTCAGCTGTTAAATGTGCAAGGGCATGATATTCAACTTCAGCATAAGAACAAGAAATAATTGGTTGCGTTTTAGATTTACATAATAGAGAACTATCACCCAGTAAGGTGAAATAACTAGTCATAGACCGACGAGTTATAAGACAACCAGCACAATCATAATCAATGAAGATGTTGTCTAAGAGTATTAACAACATAAGCGATGTCAGGACGAGTAGCGATCAAGTAAAGGAGGCGACCAATTAAGCAACGATAAACTTTAGGATCATCGAGGATGTCACCATCATTTAAAAGCAATTTAAAGTGTTGATCCATAGGAAAAGAAGATGTTTTAGTACTTGTTAAACCAGAATCCTTTATAATATCTAAAACATATTTCCGTTGACATAGGGAAATCCCTTTTGAGGAACGAGAAACCTTAATTCCAATAAACTATTGAAGACGACATAAGTCTTCAATAGAAAATAGGATGGCAATCTTACGCTTAAAATATGAAATAATAGAAGCACAAGGTCTGGTGATGATAATATCATCAACATATACAAGGACATATAATGGCACCGAACCACGGTGATATGTAAACACAAAATAATCAACACGAGACTGAGTAAATCTTTCAATTATCATACTATAATAAAATTTAGCAAACCACTATCTAAAAACTTGTTTAAACCTGTAAATGGATTTATTTAGACGACAAATTAGTGTTTCACCAGGAGACCTATAAACTAGGAGGAAGTTTCATATAGATCTCTTCATGAAGATCACCCTGAAGGAAAATATTATTTACATCCATCTGATGGAGAGACCACTGATAAGTGCATAATTTACATGTTTTGATTATCATTTTCTTACATTTATTTGCTAGATTTGTGTTAATTAATTTGTGTTATTATTACTTTTGTAGTTTTTGTCTTTTGGTAGGTTACATCTCTAAAAGAAGCAGAAATGGAGCTTTACAAGGGTAGAATTCCCAAAGACCCAGTGTAACTCATTAAATCCAGGATTTTTACCCTCCATCTTTGTAGATAATTGAATTACGAATCCAACGGCGAAAGAACGAGGTCATTCCGACTTCGTATGAGAAAGTTATGAGTAAAAGACATAAGGGTAAAATAGTCATTTCAAGGGTGTCTGATATCGTCACTCTGTTGAACGTAAGGGGAATTCGATCAAATTTTTATATAAGCACCTGCACTTTTACTCAGGGCTTCCCAGATTCAAATGATGTTAATAGCACCAGCGTGTTGGCTAGGGGCCACCTTCCTTTTCGTCAAAAATTCGCAGAAAGGAAAATGGGAAGAAAAGAAGGAAGATGGTCACTGGAAGATGAAGCTATTGATGACTCGAGTATGGAAGTAAGCTTTGCTTCCATTAAAGACCATACCATATTGTGAGTGAAAGACAGTTTGAACTCGAGGAGGATTGTTTAGAGAAGGGAGTTCGACTTGGTGATGAATCGTGATCATGATTGATCATGGTACTTGAGGATGATTATTTCTCGATATCGAATGAATCAATGGGTTAGTGAACATGTTAGAAGATATGGGTTGTGGATGAAATATAGTTCTAGCTGAATGGGAATAAATGGTGTGTGATCAGTGATGGTGGAGATGTGCAGTGGTCCTGAGTTTTTGTTGGTCGCTGGGAAGATTCATTGAGAAGCAGTTAATGGAACTATTCTGTGATGGATTCAGTGATGGGTTGGAGACAATGATGGTTAGTGGAACTCGGAACTAGAGGCTGTGAAGGTGAAATTGAGAGGAAGAAGGTGATGATGTCACGATGATGAAGAGTCGATGGCAGTTGAGCCTGGTAGTATTTTTTGTAGTCAGGGAAGACTCGAGCCTGCTGGACGTGTTGTTGGTGACGAAGCTATTTGGGAAGTGAGAAAAATATAGGAAATTGAATTTAAAAAACTCATAGAAAAAGTAATCTCGCAGATATATAAGAATTGTAGGTTTACAGTTGATGGTCGAGAAGATCAGGGAGTGAGAGTTTGAGTGAGTTTCGGTTTTGAATGGAGAAAAACTAGGATTTAGCTGAGGCGTGTATGAGGCATCCGTAAACTGTGTTAGGTATTAGTCGGTGATGTGATAAGGACTATTAAGAGTTTCATTGAGTTTAAAACTCTATAGAGGCGGTGATTGGCATCTATAAATAGAAACCGTGAAAAGCACTTTGGAGAGAACGATATAACTTAAAAAGATAGAAAAGAGGCAGAGAACGGGAGACAGAAAGACAATAAAAGGAGAAGAGGTGGTTTACGGAGGCCGGCTTAGCACGGAGATAATCAAAGCTTTTTGCCGACAATAGTTTGCTTTCTATACTCTTTCTATCTTGATTTTATTAACTCCATAGTTATGAGTAGCTAATTTTATACTATTGGTTAAGGACTAAAGTTGATTTTTCAAACATGGTACTTGATTATAAATTAGTTTTGTCTCAATATTTGTCTTTATGATTTATTATTTATAACTTTTGCATGATTTACACACTTCGTTGGTTGAGTCCGAAATCAATTTAACTTGTTTTCATATCTAAAGCTAAATTAGGATTTTCAATACGAAAAAATTAACGAATTATGATTTCAAGCAGTATAAGTGTGGTTGTTGTTTGTAGTAATACATCCTAGCAAACACATATGAATCATAACTTTTGTTAAATTGAATTAGTGCTTTTTACACGTTAGGTGGTTCTCTAGGTAGAATTCACATTCGCATCTTTCTAATGTGATTGTGCTAAATTTCGGATATAAACGCGATACTCTTGCGATCAAGGTATTCTAGGGTTTTTGACAATGAGAGATTAAATACCAATTCTAGTTATTGATACAAATACATGTTTGTGAATGATACAATCCCTTAACCAATATCTTTATCATCTTAATTACTTTCAACTATTTATTTTTCTTTCGTTTTAGCTTTTATTACTTTCATAAATTCTGAAAAATCCCCATTTGTTACTTAAGAAATTGAAATTGAAATTGAATAACAACAATAGCCTCCCATGGAACAAATCTTTCTTACCATATACTTAATCCATATTGTTATAAGTGAGAAAGTGAATATAATTTTGACGTGCAACGACACACATCAAATTTTGGCGCCGCTGCCGGGGAGGCAGTGGATTGTTATTTTGCTTTTGATTTGTTATTTTAGTTTTTACCTTAGTTTTTCTAGAATATGTTTTTCAGGTACCATATCTTTGGTGAATGCTTAAAGAGGGAAGACCGATTCTCATTGGTATATGTCTTCGATCAGACACTTTACTAAAAGACTTCGTTCGAGCAGTGAACACTCCGCTTCCTCCTAGTTTTTCACCAAGTGAATTTTCATATTCGGATAAAGAGGAAGAACAAGAAAAGATGAGTGGTAAAGAAGTTCCTCCACCGGTTAGGAATACAATCAAGGATCTAACATCTTCATCATTAGATCAACAAGAACTATGCATCAACTTAGAAAATTCAATTGAGATCAAATCTCAATTGATACACTGGTTACTTAAGTTTGCAGGAGATGAACCTAACCGTCACTTGCAACTATTTCAACATAGGTTGAAGAGTCTTAGTGGGATTAAACATGAAACAGATTCTGCAGAAAAGGCTTTACTGACAACTGGGATAAATTCAGAAAGAGCTTTACTGACAACTTTTCCATTCTCTTTGACTGATTCTGCAGAAGAATGGTTTTATAATTTACCAGCTAGGAGTGTTACAACATGAAACGACATGAAGAAGAAATTCCTAGAGAAGTACTTTCCCACCTCAAAAGCGACAACAATTTGTAAGGAAATTAGTGGGATTAAACATATTTCAGGTGAATCTCTCTATGGGTATTGGAAAAGGTACAAGAAATTGCTAGCAAGCTTTCCACACCACCAACATAGCGATCAACTGCTTATACAAATCTTCTATGAAGGCATGAACCCATAAATAGTACAAAATCAAACACTAACATTCCTTCGATTGGTAACTATTTCTATATTCACCTCAAGATAGATATCTCATTGATGCGGCTAGTGGTGGTGCATTAACCGACAAAACCATTGAAGAAGCTACGAAGTTGATTGAAAGCATGGATGCATACACGCAACAATTTTACACAAGAGGTGATCCAATGGTTAGGCAGGTTAATGAAGTTACTAATTCATCGCATATTGATAAGAGAATGGGTAGTATGGATAGAATGATACAAAGTATGGATGCCGTTATCGTACCTTCATGTGACGAAAAGTTGGAACAAGCTAACGTTATCTTCCCAAATCAGCAAAGAAGGTATGATCCCTATTTCAACAATTATAATCCGGGGTGGACATATCACCCCAGCTTTAGTTATGAAAACAAGCAAGATGCATCCCCATGGCCGGTTTTCAATCGCACAAATGGGTTCCAACAACAAGTACAACCTCCACAACAAGATCATAACTAAGAATTGTCGGAGATGCTTTCAATGATCAAGAATATAACGTCATTGATACAGAAAAATCAGCAAACAACTGATAGTGCAATCAGAGAGTTGCAGATACAGATAAGCCCTATGGATGGTTGATAGGATTTTAATATAGTGGTAAAAAGGGTTTTTTTCTCATACTTGTGAAGATTCGATTTCTAGACCTAATTTTTAATGACTAAAAATAAATAAGACTAAAACAAAGTTGATTTAAAATTGATGAGAAGAACTAGGGTTAAGGATTCCACTATTAACCAATATTTCAAGTGATAAAATCTTACTTGTATTCAGTTTAATCAAAACATTGCCAAAGTTAGGTTTTTGAAAGAATATTTGTAAATCGAAAGCATGGAACATCAAAAGTATAAAACTAAGCATGACCCATCAAAAGAAAACAAAATTATTTAAGAAAAACCATTTTTTTCAATTTAATTCATAGCAATTAATAATAAAGAATTGTAAATAATAGTTAAAATAGAAGTTACCACTTAATTATTGGAGAAATAGCTTCCTCCATCGCCCAAGTGATGATGATTAGCTCATTGTATAGGAAACACCCTCAAAAATATAATTCATAACTCAAAAGTTCTTACAATGATGAAATAGAGGTAAGACAGCAAAACATACACGCTTATAAGGAAGAAACTGTTACCAATCGAAGGAATGATAATGTTTGATTTTGTACTATTTATGGGTTTATATGTCTTTGTAGGTATTTTCGAGAAATGAATGATTTGGAAAGAATTGGCTCAAAAAGTTGTTAAAGGCACCCCGGAAAAATTACTAAAGGCACCCATGGAGAATTGATAAAGGCACCCAACTCTTGGACTGGGGGCACCCCTTTTTGAATTTGAAAAGAACGAAAATGGCGGGGAAGACTTTTCTTACGGGAGAAACTCCTATATAGTTGCTGTTGCGTATTTATAGTGATTTGGAGAAATTCAAATTCACCCAAAGTGTACTCAACAACCTGGATAACATTAACACACGTCACAAAGCGTGCTTCAGCCGGAAAAATTGGACACGGGATTGAATCTGGACGGAAAACTAAGTTTGGGTCTGTTTCGGATATCATAAATTTTGAGATTGATTTGGACGTGTTCTTTGAGTCCTTATCGGTTAAGAAGAGTCTCTAGGGTTTACTAAGCCTATAAATACCCAAGAGAGTCGAGGAGGAAGCCATCTGGAGGTAGCCAGAGCACTGGAAAAAGTTGACAGAAAAATAGTTCCTGCTGCTGCGAAGAAGAAGAGGAAGAACATAAGGCGTTGAAGAACTGTCGCTAGCTCTGTCGCTGACGCAGGTGCTGAAGCAGTCTTATACCAATAGTACATACAGTCCGTACTTTATTTCTGTTTCCTTTACCTTCTTTTCTAACACAGAGAACACTTCTCTGACACGCTTATAAGCGTGTCTATTCTGCTGTCTTACCTCTATTTCATCATTGTAAGAACTTTTGAGCTATGAAATATATTTTTGAGGGTGTTTCCTATACAATGAGCTAATCATCATCACTTGGGCGATGGAGGAAGCTATTTCTCCAATAATTAAGTGGTACTTCTATTTTAACTATTATTTACAATTCTTTATTATTAATTGCTTTGAATTAAATTGAAAAAAAATGGTTTTTCTTAAATAATTGTGTTTTCTTTTGATGGGTCATGCTTAGTTTTAAACTTTTGATGTCCCATGCTTTTGATTTACAATTATTCTTTCAAAAAACTAACTTTGGCAATATTTTGATTAAACTGAATACAAGAATTGTAAGATTTTATCACTTGAAATATTGGTTAATAGTGGAATCCTTAACCCTAGTTCTTCCCATCAATTTTAAATCAACTTTGTTTTAATCTTCTTTATTTTTAGTCATTAAAAATTAGGTATAGAAAGCGAATCTTCACTAGTATGAGAATCAAACCCTTTTTACCACTATATTAAAATCCTATCAAATTTTTGGCGCCGCCGACGCGGACTTGTTTTTAGGTTTAGAGTTTTAGGTTTATTTTTAGTTTTTTTTTTTTTTTAGTTTTTTTTTTGTTCTATTTTACGTCTCTTTGGGTATTTCTCTTTTTACTACAAGTTTGGATCTTGGATTGAAAGGAAATAAAGCCAAAGACTTTGGTGATTAAAGACTTGAAGTTAAAGTTAAGGACTTGGAGTTAAAAGTTAAAGCTTAAAGAACGGAGAAGAAGACAAAGACTTTTATTTTTAGATTTTATTTTTATTAATTAGATTTATTTCTTTAGATTTTATTTGTTTAGAAAATTGTATTAGGAATTTTTATTATTTCTGTAATTTTCTTTTATTTTTGGACACTTTTTGGACTTTATTTTGGACTTTGGACATTTTATTATTTTTAAACCCTACAGAAGGGTAATTTAAATATAAACTGCTACAAGGAAGGACGACAATTACGATATTGTCTCGGCCCCTCGGGTTCGCACACTGACACAGGAGTCGGTGGCCCGAGTCGACTACAACCGATTCATCCCCCGTCTGGTACGGGAGGTAAGACTCGATCAACCCACGAATCCCCTGTAAGTGGGTTTACTGTATTCCTTCGTATGCATATATGTTGAGGAACTGAAAACAGACTTACTTTTCTAGTAAAGGGCAAGAACTGGCCATACAAGACAAGGACTCGGATTTCATCACAGTTTCCTTCTTGCCCGCTTTAGGAACACGTTACCAAACGCGAACCTAAACCTTAAAATTTTGACTAGAAAGAGATCGATAGGGTAACGAGCTTATAGGGAACTCGTTTAAAAGGACTGTACTGGTTACTTTATTAGCCTAATTCAAAGTTCAGGAAGATTATTTTAAGTTGATTAGAGCCGCCTTGTAACCCAAGGAAAAGTGCCAAAGAGACAGGGTTATCAAATCTCCTTAGAGCTTAACCTGTTTCTCTTCGACTTAATCTAATTCGGATCGTTCTAAGAGGTTTGTTAAAATTGTAACTAGTTGCCTTTTCAAAGAATAGAAGCTGGTCTAGAAAAAATCTAAGTGGAGCCATCACGCTTTTTGTTTGCTAGATTTAATAGGTTTGATTTGGTTGAGTCAGCCTTGCTTGTGATATGTTTAGAACCCCTTCCTGTTAGGATTTATTTTCTTAGATTTTTTTTTTGTAAATATATTAGGAAGTTTTTAGAAAATGTCAAACTGGTATTATGAGGACCAATACAATGAATATCGGACTGAATTTCAAAATAAACCTTATTTGTACTATCAACATGGTGTAGATAGTAGTCGGGACCACCATCAACCTTTTGGAGGTTATTGCTCATACCAGGGTGATCCTAATTACTATTCATATACACACCCATCATATGAATATGAAAATGAGAAAATATCTAGTTCTTTATCTTGGAAGGATGCCCTAAAGCAGATGCAATCTAGTACTCCCTATGATAACCTAAATCCTTCTCTAGAAGAATCACATGAGAAAAATTCGAGTTCTTTGTCTTGGAGGGATGCCCTAAAGAAGATGCAACCTAGTAGTCCTTATAATGAACCTATTATGCCTATAGATGAATCACACGAGCAGTTGCTATCTAGTACTCCTTATGATCAATCTGTTTTTCTAGAAGAATCCCTCAAGCAGTTAGCTGAGAATACAAATAGGTTCGTTTTCTGGGGGGGGGGGGGGGCCAACAATTAGTAGTCCAACTCTTTCTCTAGACGAATCCCTAAAGTAGTTGGCTGAGAATACAGATAGGTTTGTGTTAAAGACGAAAGAAAGAATTGCTCAAAATAATATTAATTGCCAATACAGTGTTTCCACTTTTACCCTTAATAATAATGATGAATATTTACCTAATTTAGAGGATGAGGTTAGAATAGAAGACCCTATTTATTTAGATAAGGTTCAATCATCTTATTATGATGATGAGGATACTTTTGATGAGGAAATTGAAATCCGTAGTCATAATGATGAGGAAATTCTCACAACATTTGAGTTTCACGATAATAATGATGTCTCTAGTTCCAATCCTAATAATATTAATGATTATTTACCTATTCAAGAGGAAAGGGATTTAACTAGAGATAACATTGTTATAAATGGTGAAATATTTCCTCATTATTATGAAGACGACGAAGGTTTAGAGGAACGAGTCTATTCCGAGACTAGTGTTTTAGATTCCAACGATTCAGGGAAAACAGTCTCAAACAAAGAAGATAAACTCGTAGAAATCTTAAATGTAAGTTAGACTGCACCACCAGATTATAACAGAAGAATCAATTGACTATTTTCGGGAATCTGACGATTTAGAAATTAGGGAAATTGTGACTAGTTTATCTAAAGACACTGAAAACTCTAAGTTTGGGGGTGACTATCATTCTCCCTGTGTTTTACCTTTAACTCTTAGAAAGGTCCCTAACTTGGGACTTGATATATGCACCTCTACCATTTTACAAGATCATCTTCAAACTATATTGGCCTATTGATGTCCAGAAAGAAGTTCAGCTGTTAGAAACCCATCCTCTGGTCGATGTGGTTTATCTAGGAAATAATACCAAGATTGAATTTGTTTTCCCACCAAAATATTTTCTTGCATATGTGGGAACGCATGAATTTCAAATGTGTCATTTATTAAGTTTTGAGACTAAGCCTAATTACTTTAGGGAATTAGAATCGACACATTTGTTTAATAATGACCACCTTCATAGTAGTCAATTGTGTGAGTCAAATCTGATTGACTTTGAGGATCCACAATTATTCAGGTTATTATTATGTGCTTCTAAGTTCTTAGTTGAGTTACTCCGGACTCTACAACCTGATTCTTCGGATCCTTCTTATGAGGAAATCCAGCCCATGAAAATATTTTATCCAGACCTTTTTATAGAGCCTGAGCCTGAACCACAGCTAGAAGTGGTTGTCTTAAACAGAAAACTAGATAATGGTGTGCTCGGTTTGTTCATTTTCTTGGCCTGTTGCAGTTTCCTCTTATTTGTGCTAACACTATTTGATTCAGATGACCCACAGTTGTTCCGATTATTGCTATATGATTTTATGAGGTGACTAATTCTTTCTTAGTCTGGCTGAAGACGTTAAACTTAACACTTCTTGGGAGGTAACCCATGCTTATGCGACACGGTAATATCTTTCTTTAACTCTTTTCCTTCGATTGGTAACAATTTCTCCTTGTTCATGCTTTTAATCATTCATCTTTAGAAATATTGAGGACACTATTTGATTTAAGTTTGGGGGTAAGGGAGAAACTTTAATGAAATAATAAAAACTCCAAAGTCTAGAAACTTGTGAACAATTCAGGATGACACTAACCATTCTAAGTAGATGGAAACTTAGCTCTTTTTCTATAGGGGAATTGGTGTCCCCAGTTAAATGGTCTATTCATAAAAGGACAAAGTTCACGTGTTAGAAAAAACATGATAGTTGTCACCACATCTCAGAGTCTATCTCGACCATATCACCTTCTGTTTTATTTTTTGTAATTTTTGTGTTTCTCTAAGTGATTTGGTGGGGCACCAGTATCGAATTATTATCACCGCCAGGATGAAGTAGAGTGTTTGAGATTATTTAGACTATATTAAAAAAAATGATGAAAAAAAAAATGAAAAAAAAAGTGAAAAAAGAAAAAAAATGAAAAAATATTGAGTATTGACACTTTAATAGCAATATGTGTATTCTCTCTGTCTCCGTCGCCTAAGCAAGCGTGGAATGCCGGATCCATGGGAACTATCATGTATGATGCTGATAAGGACCATGCGCTTGGATTCAATTTGATCCAATCATGTTGTCAGTACATTTATAGTTGTTTTATTTTTAATAAATCAATTGCTGGGACCCTTGTATATACGAGTTGAATCGATATTATTATTACGATCATGTATCTCAATCCATTAGGATTCATCCTGGTACTGACCTTCAGACATATATGGAAAACACCGTTCATCTTAGTCAACATGCACAAACTTTATCATCTCCACATCCATCTTCTAAATCTTTTTATGTGATTGAACTTTGATAGATTCTGAGTATTGTGGTTGAACGACTATCTGAGTAGAGCTTTGTTTTCTTATATATGAATTTTAGTACGCGAGTAAAAACTCGTGTACAACAATTGGACTCATATAGGGTAATGATTCCCAGAGCCGAAGAATTTAGTATGCCAACTAAATAGCTTGTTTAGTGTTTATCATCAATCATTCACAGGTAGCTAAGGTTTGGAGTAAAGGTTTGTGGGTATACTTCTTTTAAACCCTCACGAGACAAAACCCGTCCACTAGGGACACCTAGGGGTTTAAAGGCTTATTACATATGCTAAATGTAGTCGCGATTCCTGCGAAAGTGAGTTAGGATTTTATTTTATTTAATTAGGTTTGCTCGAGGACTAGCAAATAGTAAGTTTGGGGGTATATGATAGACACATTTTTGTGTCTAAATTGCGCTCGATTATCTATTTTGATAGTGTTTGATTTTGTACTATTTATGGGTTTATATGTCTTTGTAGGTATTTTCGAGAAATGAATGATTTGGAAAAAATTGGCTCAAAAAGTTGTTAAAGGCACCCTGGAAAATTTTTTAAAGGCACCAGGGGAGAATTGATAAAGGCACCCATATCTTGGATTGGGGGCACCCCTTTTTGAATTTGAAAAGAACGAAAATGGTGGGAAGACTTTTCTTACGGGAGAAACTCCTGTATAGTTGCTGTTGCGTATTTTAGTGATTTGGAGTAATTCAAATTCACCCAAAGTGAATTCAATAACCTGGATAACATTAACACATGTCACAAAACGTGTTTTAGCCGGAAAAATTGGACACGAGATTGAGTCTGGACGGAAAACATAGTTTGGGTCTGTTTCGGATATCATACAATTTGAGATTGATTTGGACGTGTTCTTTTGAGTGCTTATCGGTTAAGAAGAGTCTCTAGGGTTTAGTAACCCTATAAATACCCAAGAGAGTCAAGGAGAAAGCCACCTAGAGGTAGCCAGAGCACCGAAAAAAGTTGACAGAAAAATAGTTCCTGCTGCTGCTGCGAAGAAGAGGAAGAACATAAGGCACTGAAGAACTGTCGCTGATAATATCGCTAGTTCTGTCGCTGACGCAGGTGCTGAAGCAGTCTTATACCAACAGTACATACAGTCCGTACTTTATTTCTGTTTCCTTTACCTTCTTTTGTAACACAAAGAACACTTCTCTGACACGCTTATAAGCGTGTCTATTTTGTTGTCTTACCTCTATTTCATCATTGTAAGAACTTTTGAGCTATGAATTATATTTTTGAAGGTGTTTCCTATACAATGAGCTAATCATCATCACTGGGTGATGAATGAAGCTATTTCTCCAATAATTAAGTGGTAACTTCTATTTTAACTATTATTTACAATTATTTATGATTAATTGCTTTGAATTAAATTGAAAAAAAAATGGTTTTTCTTAAATAATTGTGTTTTCTTTTGATGGGTTATGCTTAGTTTGAAACTTTTGATGTCTCATGCTTTCGATTTACAATTATTCTTTCAAATAACTAACTTTGGCAATGTTTTGATTAATCTGAATACAAGAATTGTAAGATTTTATCACTTGAAATATTGGTTAATAGTGGAATTCTTAACCCTAGTTCTTCCTATCAATTTTAAATCAACTTTGTTTTAATCTTCTTTATTTTTAGTCATTAACAATTAGGTCTAGAAATTGAATCTTCACAAGTCTGAGAATCAAACCCCCTTTTTACCACTATATTAAAATCCTATCAATGGTAGATTGAATCATCTGGAGACACATCAAATTGCATCTTCGGTCGTAAAACCATCACACCAAGCTTATGAGAAAGTAGAACACATCAATGTTATCTTCTCAAATTAGCGGTATGATACTTTCTCTAACACTTATGATAAAGGATGGAGAGACCACTCCAACTTTGGCTATGATAATGAGCAAGCTACAAGTCTAGTTTTCAATCATCCAAGTGGGGTCCAACAACAATATTTTCAGCCACAACAACAACCTCAAAATCAGGATTCCTGTCTTGATGAGAAACTCAACACAATGATGCAAGGCATTACATATATGTTCCAACAAAGTCAGAAAGAAACCAAAAGCACTATCAAGGACTTGCAAGCACAAATGGGTTTGATGGCTAGTGAGTTGAAACAATTGAAGGCACATATTAGTGAGAAACTCCCTTCTCAAGCTCTTGTTAACCCAGAAGATAATGTTAGTGATGTTAAATTGAGAAGTGGTACACAACTTGTGGAACCTGAAATTACTGATACGGGAGATACAACTACCCCAAAAGAGCCAATTTTGGAGGGAGAAAATTATGATTCTCCCCAAATTTATGAGGTACCGAAATCTAAAACCAAAACTCATATTTCTACTTATGTTCCTCCTTTACCTTTCCCTCGTATATTTTCTAATTCCAAGAAGGTGGAACAACACAAGGAGATTTTGGATATTTTCAAGAAGATCGAAGTGAACATTCCTCTCATAGATGTTATCAAGCAAGTTCCCAAGTGTGCAAGGTTTTTGAAGGATTTATGTATCAGCAAGCAAAGACTAACCGATAATGAGGTAATGAGTATGGGGGAGAATGCTTCAGCGTTTCTTAAAAAAAAACTCTCACCTAAATTAAAAGATCCCAGTAGTTTCACTATTCCATGCACAATTGGTAAAACCAGGTTTAAAAAAGCTATGCTAGATCTAGGAGCATCTATTAATGTGATGCCTGCTTCAATTTATGATTCTTTAAATCTTGGTCTGATGGGATTTTTAATTATGCCGCAAGTGCACGGCTATCGATTAGACAATATACAATTACGGATTCGTCCACAAGGATTTTTAGAATTGCAAAACCTAATTCTTGATTAATCAAAGTGCTAAACACGATTTGAATGAGTTTGTGATTTTTGTAAAACTTTAAAATTGCAGAAATTGCTAAAAATGATTTTTAAAATTCAATAAAAGAGGATCTAGGACTCAGGAATCCACCACAATTATGTATACTAGGTTATTATAATTTCTTCCAATAACAATATTCAAAATATGACACAAGAAGATTTAGGTCAGTTTCTACGTCTCGGAAAATATATCTTTTTTAAACCAATTTTTATTTTCAAAATATTAATAATTTTCTCTACTTAAATGCTGGTCTCAAAATAGAAAAAAATTAACAATGAACCAAGCATGAGGACACGTAAAGGTTAATTATTATCATTACACACGAAAATAATAGGACAAGTATGAAGACTATAATGGAGAAAGATTAAATTATCTAGCATACAATATAGGTTTCATCCCTAATCCTAGAAAAGAGATTTAGCCACTCATGGTAAGAAGAACACAAGATAATTGATTAAACATGAATATTTATTGATGAAAAATAGACTTACAATTTTCTTTTATTTTCTCTTTATGATTCAACGACAAACCATAAAAGCTTTAGAAGAAGAACAACTTAAATGTGTAGTTCAGAAAGACTGTCTTCGTTAGTAGTATAAAAAGCACGGTTCTCTTGTGTATTAACTCGGAAAACTATTGCTGGTACTATTGCAGGAACTGTTGTAAAAAGGCTTGAATTAAACAGAAAGGCAACACTATTAAGTGTTGTTTGTTTTTCTTCTTCATTTCTCTCGGTGATGAGTTACAACTTTTCTGATTTTGATTTTTCTCCCTCTCTGGACCTCTCTGTATATCCCCCGAATGCTCTCAAGCGTCCTCTATTTATACTTCAACATTAATAGTTCCAAAATCTTCACAATATATTTTTCTTTTAATGCTTTTATTCTTGGCAGATCGAGATATGTACACTTTTTCCTGACCGAGAGGATATCTTTGATTTTGCTTCCTTATTACAACTCTAGAGCAAACAACTTTGATTTTATATCTAAAACTTGTTGAGATACAAAAACCCGAGAGAATATTTTCTTGTTAAAATTAACTAACATTGTCGAGATTTTTTTTTCCCTTTTTTACGCTGCCAACTATTCTCATGAGATTTCTTTTTCATATGCAGTTCCCAAATCAAGTAAAACTCCTACTTATATGACAAGAGTTTATACGTGCTTTAACTTATCCGAAAACTTTCAAAATTTTGCTTCTAGATTCACGCAGAAGAAAATTGAAGTTCTCGCCAAATTCAATTTCCAAATTTAAACAAGGTGGGTGCTTTTATCGTAAATGTGGGTACCTTTAGCCAAATTTTCCACATATATTTATTCTTCAAAAATACCTACAAAATAACACTATTAGTACAAAAACCGAGTAACAACAATATAAATGTGAGACTATTTTAAGACACAAAAATGTGTCTATCAAATACCCCCAAACTTAAATTTTGCTAGTCCTCGAGCAAATCTAATATAGAAAATTAAAAATCATAACTCACTGTCGCAGGCATCACTTAGCGTGTGCAACAATCCTTTGAACCCCTCGGTGACCCTAGTGGACGAGTTTTGTCTCGTGAGGGTTTACAAGAGATATACCCACAAAACCTTTACTCCAAACTCTAGCTAATTGTGAGCGATTGAGGGTAGACACTAAACATGATATTTAGTTGGCTACAAAATTCTTTGGCTATGAGAGAAATTACTCTATTTTGAATCCAATTATTGTATACGAGTTTACACTCAAGCGTACTAAAATTCATATATAAGAAAACAAAGCACTATTCAGGGAGTCGTACAATAGACCACGATACTCGGAATTTAACAAACCACAATCACGTGAATAGATTAAGAAGATGGGTGTGGAGATAGAAGTGTCCGCATGTTGACTAAGGTGAACGGTGTTTTCGAGAATATTTATATGATCGTCAATGCCAAGATGAACCCTAATAGATTGAGATACGGACCCATTGGTCTGAATCCTAATTCTAGTACCAACTCAGCTGGTATATACAAGGGCCCCAACGATCGATTTATTGAATATATACAATTATTTATTTATTTTTTACTTTTTATTTACTTTTTATTTATTTTATATTATTTTTCTAACAACATGATTAAATCTTTTGAATCTAAGCGCATGCTCCTTGTCAGCAGATTACATGATAGTTCCCATGGATTCTGTGTTCCATGCTTGCTTAGGCGACGAAGACAGGGAGCACACACATATTGCTATCTAAGTGTCAATTTTTTTTAGTGGTTAATTTCAATTAAAATAATGGGGCTTGATCTTAATCATTCTACTTCATCCTGGCGACAACAAGGCGATACTAGAGCCCCACCAAATCACTTAGAGAAAAACAAAATGTTACAAAAATAAAAACAGAACGTGATATGGTGACGACTCCAAGATATGGTGACGACTATCATGTTATTTCTAACACCAGAGCTTTGTCCTTTATGAATAGACCATTTAGCTGGGTCCCTCAACTCCTACAACCAAGAAATTTGTTTCCATATACTTAGGATGATTAGTGTCATCCTGAATTGTTCACAAGTTTCTAAAATTTTGGAGTTTTTTGTACAACAAAAATTTAATTTTTTTTTATCCCTTACCCCCAAACTTAAATTGAACATTGTCCTCGATGTTATAAAGATAATTATATGAATGCATGAACAAGGAGAAATACCGAGCAAAGTAAAAGAGATAGGGAAAGATGTTACCAGCACCATGTACCAAAAACATATGGGTTGCCTCCCATAAAGCGCTAAGTTTATTGTCTTCATCCAGATAATATGTACCTGCAAAAAATTAGTCATGATAAACATGATCCTCTAAATTTATATTTTCCACTTCAGGGTTGGTCAATTCGAAAAGTGGTTTCAATTATTGACCATTGACTTTGAAAGTATATTTAGTATCATGATTTATAATCTCAACAGCACCATGCGGAAACACAGACTTGACATAAAATGGGCCAGTCTAACGAGATCTAATCTTAACAGGAAAGAGATGAAGACGAGAATTATACAAGAGAACTTTTTGGCCTAGTGTAAACGACTTTCGAAGGATCGATTTGTCGTGAATTTTTTTGTAAATTTTCGCACTTTGGTAAGAATCATTACGAAGTTCTTCCAACTCACTGAGTTGTAGTCTAGGTTGGCTCCAACAATGGACATGTCAAAGTTCAACTATTTGATGGCCCAATAAGCACGGTGTTCTAACTCTACTGGAAAATGACAGGTTTTACCGAAGACAAGCCTGTATGAAGACATCCCTAGGGGAGTCTTAAAAACAGTCTGGTAGCCCCATAAAGCATCCAATAAACGTAGAGTCCAATCTTTTCGGGTATGTTTTACAGTTTTTTCCAAGATTTGTTTGATTTGCCTATTAGACATTTCTACTTGGCCACAAGTATGTGGGTGGTAAGGTGTAGAAACCTTATAGGTGATGGAGTATTTCTTGGCGAGGGCCTCAAAAGATCGATTACAAAAATAGGAACCTCCATCACTAATAATTGCCCGAGGCATACTAAAACGATAGAAAATGTTCTCTCTAACAAACTTGATCACAATGTGGTGATCATTTGTCTTGGTATTTATAGCTTCAACCCACTTGGACACATATTCAACAACTAGCAAAATATAAAAGTTCCGAATTAAAAAAGGGACCTATAAAATCTATACCCCAGACATCAAATATTTCTACTATTAATATAGAATTCAGTGGCATCATATTACGGTGGGTCAATCTTTCTAATTTTTGACATCTTTCACAACTTTGACAAAATTTATGGGAATCTTTAAATAAATACGGCAAATAGAAACCAAATTGCAAGACCTTAGCAACTGTTTTCTTGGAACTAAAAGGACCCCCACATGCTCCATAGTGACAGAAAGTGAGCAACACTAGAGATTTTGTTGTCAGGAATACAACGACGGATGATCTGATCTGGACAATATTTGTATAAGTATGGATCATCCCAAAAAAATATATTTAACCTCAGACAAGAATTTTACTCTATCCTATTTAGACCAATGCTCCGACATTTGACCAATTACCAAATAATTAACAATGTCAGCAAACCAGGGTAATTGAGAGATGAAAAATAATTATTCATCAGGGAATGTGTCAAGGGATGGTCTCTCATCATCTCTAGACTCACCAAAAATACGATATAAATGGTCAACTACTACATTTTCAGAAACCTTTTTCACAAATTTCTAGAGTAAATTCTTATAACAGTAAAACCCATCTAATTAGTTGAGGCTTCGAGTCCTTCTTAGAAAGAAGATAGTTGAGCGCGGCATGGTCAGAATAAACTATGTCGATCCAAGAAGGTATAATCTAAACTTTTCAAGAGTAAATCACAGAAGGTGCTTTATCATGTCATTTTCCAAGGACAACACCAACAGCATAATTAGACGCATCACACATGAGTTCGAATGGGATGTTCCAATCTGGTGGTCGGATGATATGGGTAGAAGTTAACAAAGATTTAAGCTTCTCGAAAGCTTAAACACAGGCTTCATCAAATACAAAGACAATATCTTTGGCAAGTAGGTTTGACAGAGGTAAGGAAATCTTGCTAAAGTCTTTGATGAAACGACGATAAAATCCAGCATGACCAAGGAAAGATCTAACACCTTTTACATTCTTAGGAGGCCTTAATTTTAAAATTAGTCAACCATTGCTCTATCGACTTCTATTCCCTGAACGGACACCACATGACCTAACACTATTCCAGATTTAACTATAAAATGACACTTTTCCCAGTTTATGACTGAGTTCTTTTCTTTACAACGTTCTAGAACTAGTGCAAGGTGGTGAAAACATTCATCGAAAGAAGAACCAAAAACCGAAAAATAATCCATAAAGACATCGAGAAAATGTTCCACCATGTCCGAGAAGATACTTAGCATGCAACGTTGGAATGTTATGGGTGCATTGCACAACCCAAAAGGCATACACCAGTAAGCAAAAGTACCAAATGGACATATGAAGGTTGTTTTCTCTTGGTCTTCTGGGGCTATATGATTTGGTTATGCCCAGAGCATCCATCTAGAAAACAGTAATGGCTATGACCGCCTAATCTTTCTAGCATCTAGTCAATGAATGGTAGAGGAAAATGGTCTTTCCTAGTGACTGAGTTCAGCTTACGGTAGTCTATGCAAACTCTCCACCCAGTAGTAACTCGGGCGGGGATCAACTCATTGTTCTCATTCTCAACTACTGTAATCCCAAACTTCTTTGGGACAACCTGGACAGGGCTGACAACTTACTATCAGAGATGGGGTATATGATACCCGCATCTAACAAATTAAGCACCTCTATCCGGACACCATCTTTCATGTTGGGGTTCAATCGTCTCTGCATTTCTCTTGAAGTTTTGGCACATTACTCTAGGTAGATTCAATGCATACAGTCAGCAATAATAATACCTTTCAAATCTGCTATGGTCCACCCAAGGGCAGTCTTATACTCTCGGAGAACACTAACTAGTTTACTTTTGTTAGTACCTAAAAATTGATTCTAGGAAAAACAATGTACTGTTGAAGTACTTTCTTTAGATTCAGAAATGAAAATCGTACAGGGCAAGCCTAAACAACGATAGTAGCCGTTCCGCCATGCTTCGGTTACGTTGCTCATCAAGACGAAGTCATCGAACCTTTGTCTTCTGTGGAAAACTTGGCTAAGAGTTTCAGAGATTCTTCTAAAGTCATCAACTTAGTATCAACTGGGCTTGGTTCTTGGGCTTGATTTGGGTTCCTAGGAAAACCCGGTGGTGGGTTGCTAGATGGGCCACCCCGATGGGTACCTTTAGAGCATGAGAAATTAGGATTGTGTCTCCATCCAGAGTTATATGTATTAGAATATGGGTCAAACTTGTGTCGAACCTCATATTTAGAGTTCATACCGCCATGCAAGACACTAACCTGGTCATGAGTAGTTTCACTTGAGTAAAATTGAGGATCATTATTATAGTTCATACCCTGACTCGACCCTTCTTGGATCCTAATCTCTAAGTCCTATAGACGCTAAGAATATCCGAACCATTATCAACGCGATTAACCCTATGGATTGGGTTCCTAGTTACTTATGGTTCTCTCATTGAGGCCCATTACATTTTCTCAGCTAACTCGATAAATGAGTTAAAATATTTATCCGGCTCCTTATGAGTAAACTCTCCACCGCTTATTGTTTCTACCTGCATAAAGGTTTCACTATCTAAACCCTCATACAAGATTTAGGCCATATAGGCTTTTTTAAAACCATGATGTGGACACTGGTGTAACAACTTATTAAATCTTTCTACATAATCGTGTAGGCTTTCACCTAATTTTTAAAAAAGATTTGAATAGACTGACAAGGCCTCTACAAGGCCATCCCAAGTGGTGATTGTTTTAGCGAGAATGAAATAATACCACTCTTTGGCCTTCTCATCAAGGGAAAAAGGAAACAAACACAACCTAAACACATCTACCAAGACACTTGGATAACTCATGGTCCCACAAATCATTTCAAAATATATAATATGGGTATAAGGTTCTCATTGTCTAACCCCCTAAATGTACGAAGCATGTTAATTGTTCCAGGTTTGATAACAAATTTCCCATTAGAGGCGGGTAAAACTACCCCAGATTCGCGTACTACTCTAGAAGGGTTCATATTGTCTCTTAGGGTTTTGTTTACCTGGTTTTCATCATTATTATTATCGCCCATTGCACAAACTAAATACGAACCACCAACAAAGGTGCTAGGAGTCATACTCAAACAATAAAGATCATTTTCTTCAATTCTATTTCCTACATGTTTTCAACGAGGCATACACAAGCAAAAATACTAGTGTTTATCAAGAATTGTGCACATGCAAATGCAGGTTTCACTATTTTAGGTAAGCTTGGTTTATCTTAGAAAGATATACCTACAGTCAAAGAATGGTCAAAGGTACGATGCTAAGGCTTGTGGAATTTCAGCTGGTAACTCCCATCAGGCCATCGACATGGGTTCAACTTACTTTTCCACGGGTTTTCCTAAAAATCAGTGATTCGACGATGTAATTGGTGTGTGCAAACGTATGTTTTTTTTATAATAATTAAATAAAAAATAAAATATACACAATCACACCAAAAAGGAAATAAAATCTAAAAATTAAAATTGTTTCTAATCTAGTGAATTTATTGAAAATCTAAAAATTAATGAAATAAAAATTTGGAATATACTAACCTTTATGGTAAGCAATTTTCCACATATTTTTTTTGTAAATTATCACCTACACAACAAAGACAAGAAAATACCAAATGAAATCTAGAAAAAAGATAAAAATAAAATAAAATCCTAACTACTTAGCACTAAATTAAAAAAATAATTAAAGATCACAATTCTAAATATCCCCGGCAGCGGAGCCAAGAAATTGATGGGATTTTTAATTGTGCCGCAAGTGCACGGCTGTCGATTAGACAATATACAATTACAGAACAAGGATTTTTTAGAGTTGGAAAACCTAATTCTTGATTAGTCAAAGTGCTAAACACGATTTGAATGAGTTTGTGTTTTTTGTAAAACTTTAAAATTGCAGAAATTGCTAAAAATGATTTTTAGAACTTAATAAAAGAGGATCTAAGACTCAAGAATCCACCACAATTATGTATACTAGGTTCTTATAATCTCTCCCAATAACAATCTTCAAAATATGACACAAGACGATTTAGGTCAGTTTCTACGTCTCGGAAAATATAACTTTTTAAACCAATTTTTATTTTAAAAATATTAATAATTTTCTCTACTTAAATGCTAGTCTTAAAATAGAAAAAAAATAAACAACGAATCAAGCATGAGGACACGTAAAGGTCAATTATTATCATTACACACGAAAAAATAATGGGACAAATATGAAGATTATTATGGGAGAAAGATTAAATTATCTAGCATATAATATGTGTTTCAACCCTAATCCCAGAAAAGAGATTTAGCCACTCATGATAAGAAGAACACAAGAAAACTGATTAATCATGAATATTTATTGATGAAAAATAGACTTACGATTTCCTTTTATTTTCTCTTTATGATTCAAGGACAGACCATAAAAGTTTTAGAAGAAGAACAACTTGAAGGCGCAGTTCAGAAAGACTGTCCTCTTTGGCAGTAGAAAAAGCACGGTTCTATTGTGTATTAACTCAGAAAACTGTTGCTGGTAGTTGCAAAAGGGGTTGAATTTAAACAGAAAGACAACAATATTAATGAAAGTTTCTAGTGTTGTCTGTTCTTCTTCTTGCTTTCTATCGGTGATGAGTTGCAACTTTTCTGATTTTGATTCTTCTCCCTCTCTGTACCTCTCTGTATATCCCCCCATATGCTCTCAAGCCTCCTCTATTTATACTGCGACATCAATAAATCCCAAATCTTCATAATATATTTTTCTTTTAATGCTCTGATTCTCGGCAGATCGAGATATGTACACTTTTTCTTTATTGGTAGGATATCTTTGATATTGCTTCCTTATTACAACTCGAGAGCAAACACCTTTGATTTTATGTGTAAAATTTGTTGAGATACAAAAACCCGAGAGAATATTTTCTTGTTAAAATTAACTAACATTGTCAAGATTTTTTTTTTCCTTTTTTACGCTGCCAACTATTCTCACGAGATTTTCTTTTTATTTGCAGTTCAAAAATCGAGTAAAACTCCTAATTAAATGGCAAGAGTTTATACGTGCTTTAAAAATTCTCCGAAAACTTTTAAAATCTTGCTTCTAGATTATTAAGAGTTTCATTAAGTTTAAAACTCTATAGAGGCGGTGATTGGCATCTATAAATAGAAGTCGTGAAAAGCACTTTGGAGAGAACAATGTACACATAAAAAGATAGAAAAGAGGCAGAGAATGGGAGATAGAAAGAAAATAAAAGGATAAGAGGTGTTTTACGGAGGCCGTCTTAGCATGGAGATAACTAAAGCTTTTTGCCGGTAATAGTTTGCATTCTAAACTCTTTATATCTTGATTTTTATTAACTCCATAGGTATGAGTAGCTAATTTTATATTATTGGTTAAGAATTAAAGTTGATTTCCCAAACATGATACTTGATTAATAAATTAGTTTTGTCTCAATATTTGTCGTTTATAATTCATTGTTCATAACTTTTGCAAACACTTTGTTGGTTGAGTCCGGAATCAATTTAACTTGTTTTCATATCTAAAGCTAAATTAGGGTTTCCAATATGAAAAAGTTGACAAATTCTGATATCAAGTAATATAAGTGTGGTTGTTGCTTGTAGTGATACATCACAACAAACACATATGAATCATAACCTTTGTTAAATTAAATTAGTGCGTTTTCCACGTTCAATTGCATTGATTTAGCCTTATTTCACAAAACTTAATGCACATGGGGAATTTAACTTGATTAGTGCTTTTTACACGTTAGGTTGTTCTTGATAAGTACATAATTTACATATTTTAAGTATCATTTCCTTATATTTGTTTTCTAGATTTTGTGTAAATTACTGTGTGTTATTATTAATTTTGTAGTTTATGTGTTTTATTAGGTTACATCTCTGAGAAAGTGAATATAATTTTGACGTGCTACCACACACATCAACCATCCTTTAATAGCAACGATAGAAAGAAGAACGCAACTACTAACAAGTTTTACAATAAGAGAAAACGTATCATGGAAATCTATACAATCTTGTTGGACTTTCGCGACAAGACAAGCCTTATAACACTCAATAGTGCCACCAGAATTATACTTAATCTTATAAACCCATTTATAACCAATATCAGTTTTCCGGGAGGGAGCTTTGAATATGACCAAGTATTATTAGTCTCCAAGGCTAAAATTTTTTATTTCATATAAGTACGCCAATGGGGAGATTTCATGTCCTCTGTAAAACTAATGGGTTCATCATTAAAAAGAATCTTCATTAGAAATATTATATGAGTACGAGAAAATTATTTATAAGAAAGATAATCCGTCAAAGGGTACGGGTGAGACATTTACAACCAATAAAATTGCATTCGTAATCGACTAAATAAACTGGTGGTTTAGTAACTCTTATATGAAAAGTTGTATCAAGAGTATAAGGAAGTGGTGAATTCAATGTTGATGTAGTAGTAGTGGATACTAGAGATGGAACCATTTCAATACAATGCACGTCATTTAGAACATTTGAAGCTACTGGTGGTTGAAATAAATGAGAATGAGACAAAGAATTTGAATCATTTAATTGTGTTGGTGGTTGTAGATAGTGAGTTTTTGATAAGGGAGAAAATTATAATATTTCTTTTGCCTAGCTCCAAAAGCATGAAATAAATATGCATAAATTCGTGACCCGACATAAGAATTATGAATACATACTGCTATCTTACATTCCGCAAGAGAATTGAGAATGTGTATTTAGCTCATGGCTACATTAGCACTGTAACTCTTTTATATATGTATGCTCCTTCAAAATTTCAGGGCTTTGCCCAGCTAAATCCTCGTTATTTCATGTGCATCCATGTAAACTATCTGCATTAATCAAAACACACTGATTATGCAAAATTATGAACATTCGGAATAGAGGGTATGCCATATCTGAATAAAAACGTTAATTAGATGCATATTATCTAATTGCAGAGTCGCATCAAGCATTATCTCAAGTTGCAAACTTCCATATCTGAATCTCTTGAAAATATTTTGTATGCACTACATAAAAGTTAAGCACAAATGCTAAACAGTTAAATCTTATGCGACTGAGAAGCCCTGAATAAGCCATAACTATTGCCACGGTATTAGCAAATGCCAACGCTAGCAACGCATAGGCAATGGCCATGGCACCAGCAAGTGTCATCCTTAAAAGGCCTTATGTCACTGGCTAAGATTTTGGACTAGACCGTGCGGCACTTGAACTCTTCAAGTAAGCCTAAAAGTACACAAGAGAATTGGAGACTAAGAGATTTTAAGTGGGAGAGAGTATTTGATTATAAGAGAGAGAATGTTACAATTGCTTAAGAGCTTGTTGGTGGATGATTTGAGCAAATGAGCTCTCCACCTTATATAGTATGATGTGGAGGGTTCTAGAACATGTTCTAGAATCATTATCTTCTAGAGTATTCTATACTTTACAAGAATATACAAGGGAATATTCCTTATCCAAGAATATTCTAGAATATGTGGACTTCTCTAATCTTCTAGGCTCTTCTAATGGACCTAGACTCTTATCATGGTCCAACCCAATATGTGGGAAAATGGGTGGGCTGTGACATTATCCCACACCTATTCTCGCGACGTCCTCGTCGCGGCTTGATTGTGAAACTGGTTGATCGCATCCTTGAATTGCCAGAGAGACGCTTCGGCTCCCATGCTTCTTCTTGTATGGATGCATTCTTCCACTTCACTAAGTATTCTTTGCAAGGCGGCATTCCCTTCCTTCGGACTATCCGTTCGGCTAATATCTCGTCTATAGATTTGTCGAAGGAAGTTGCAATCATGGGTGGTGCGCGACTTGATATTCCCCGACTCTCGTCTTCGTCGTCCTTGTTGAACGCCTTTAAGTTGCTCACGTGGAAGACGGGATGACTTTTCATCTTTGTTGCGAGCTCTAATCGGTAAGAAGCTTTGCCCACTTTGGCTAGTACTTCGAACGACCCTTCGTACTTGCGTAACAAGCCTTTGTGCAGCGGCCGAGTGTACTTGAATTGTTGGGGTAAAAACTTGAGAAACACCATGTCGCCAGCTTGGAACTCCACATGTCGCCTCTTCTTATCAGCCCACTTCTTCATTTTCTTAGTCGCTTTATCAATTGGGCGTGTGCTAGGTCCCTTTGTTGCTGCCAATCTTTCACGGTCTTGTATGCTCCGGGGCTAGCACCTGCATAAGAAGTGGCCAAGGTACTTGGCGTAAAGGGCTGTTGTCCGGTTGTGAGCTCAAATGGGCTCTTCCCTGTAGACTCCGAACGTTTTAAGTTGTAGGAGAATTGAGCTATATCGAGCAACCTGGACCAATCTAGCTGATTAGCACTAACATAGTGCCTAAAGTAAAGCTCCAACAAAGCATTCACCCGCTCAGTTTGCCCATCGAATTGAGGGTGAAAGCTTGTGGAGAAGTTCATCTCGGTACCCATTAAAATGAAGAGCTATGTCCAGAATTTTACCGTGAAGCGCATATCTCGATCTCTCACAATGTTCTTCGGAACTCCCCAATACTTCACCATATTTTTGAAGAAGAGCTTGAATGCCTCCTCTGCTGTACATCCGGGTGTGGCTGCTGCGAATGTCGCATACTTGGTGAACCTGTCCACCACCACCATAATTGTGCCAAACCCATCTGACTTGGGTAAGCATGTGATGAAGTCCATTGAGACGCTCTCCCATGGTCTATCCGAAATAGGCATAACAGTCCGCCAGGATGCTTTTGCACAATCTTGTCTTACTGGCACACAATATTTATCCGCACATAGGTCTCTATGTCTTCGCGGAGTTGTGGCCAGAAGAACTTCTCATGTACAAGGGCTAATGTGTGATGAGTGCCGGGGTGACCTTCCCACCGTGAATCATGGCACTCCTTAATGATGTCTCTCCGCAAGTTTTCCCACCACGGCACATAGAACCTTCTCCCCGTGGTGAACAGTAGGTCATGATCGATCCAGAACTTCCTCGTCTTGCCGGATTTGGTAAACTCTACCAAACTCTTCGCCGTTGGATCTTTGCTCAACCCTTCCTTCACACGGTCTATTAATATGCTACTGGCTTGCGTGAGATTGGCGAACTCTGCTTTTTGGCTAAGTGTATCAGCGACCACGTTACCTTTTCCCGGCTTGTACTCGAGATCATAGTCGAATTTCGCAAGGAAGTCTTGCCACCTAGCTTGCTTTGGGCTTAATTTCTTTTGCGTTTGGAAATAGCTTGTTGCAACGTTGTCCGTCTTGACCATGAACTTTGATCCGATAAGGTAATGTCTCCATACTCGTAAGCAATGCACCACCGCCGTCATCTTTTTTTCTTGAACGGTATACCTTTTCTCGGTATCGTTCAACTTGCGACTTTCGAACGCAATAGGGTGTCCATCTTGCATCAACACTCCTCCTATTGAAAAGTCTGAAGCATCCATGTGTACCTCAAACGGTAGGCTTGGGTTGGGCAGTTGCAAGACCGGCTCTTCGACCACTGCCTGCTTTAGCTGCTTGAATGCTTCTTGGCATCGGGTCGTCCACTCCCAAGCTTGTCCATTCTTCATCAGGTCTGTCAAAGGAGCTGCCTTCCGTGAGTATCCTAGGATGAACCTTCGATAGTAGTTGGTGAGTCCTAGGAACGATCGCAACTCCGGTATTTTGGTAGGGGCTGTCCAATCTTGGATGGCGTGGACTTTGGCGTCTTCCATCATAAGTTTTCCGCTACTGATCTTGTGACCTAGGAAGAAAACTTCCTCTTGGGCAAAGGAGCACTTCTCTTTCTTCACATATAGATTGTTTTCCTTTAGTGCTTGGAAAACAGTCCGCAAGTGGCTCTCATGCTCCTCCAAGGTCTTTCTATAGATCACTATGTCGTCAAGATAGACCACCACAAACTTGTCCAAGTATGGGTGAAATATCTTATTCATCAATGTGCAGAAAGTAAGGGAGCATTAGTTAAACCGAAAGGCATAACAAGGAATTTATAAGCCCCATACCTCGTGACGCATGTTGTCTTTGGCTCGTCGCCTTCCGGGATCCTCATTTGGTAGTATCCCGACCGCAAGTCCAACTTTGAGAAGTACCTCGCCCCTCCAAGTTGATCGAATGGATCTGCAATGAGCGGTTTGGATACTTGTTCTTTATGGTCACCTTGTTGAGAGCCCGGTAGTCGATGCACAACCGCATTGCTCCATCCTTCTTCTTCTGGAACAGTACCGACGCTCCGTATGGTGCTTTTGACGGTTGGATGTAGCCCGCATCCAGCAAGTCTTTGAGTTGCTTCTTCAATTCAGCCAACTCTGGTGGAGACATACGATATGGTGCTTTTACGGAAGGCTTAGCGCCTGGCTCTAGCTCGATCGCATGATCGATCTCCTTTCGTGGCGGCAACTTCTTGGGAAGCTCTTTTGGCATCACGTCCCCGAACTCTTCGAGAACCTTCGTTATGGCCTTTGGGACTTCTTCTCTTTGGGTTGTTGGCTTCTCCTTCTTCATCGTCGCTATGAAGGTTACTTCACCTTTCTTGAAACCTTTGGAAAGTTGCAATTCCGACAGCACCGTGGTCTTCTTCTTCTCTTTAGTCACCGGTATAAGGTGAGCTGATTTGTCTCCGAGTATGCACAAGGAGTCGAAAGGTGGCATGGGAATGGCCCATTGTGCGCACATGAATTCCATGCCCAATACCATGTCGAAGTCGTCCATGGGGATCACCGAGAAGTCGACCGGTTCAGATGCATTTCTACGCCACGCGCCATGCCTTCTAGTGGCTTTGCATTCGAGTTTACTGCCTTCACGGTGCATCCTCCTTTAGAAAAATTCATGCCTAGTCGCAATGCTTCCTTCTTCGACACGAAGTTGTGTGTAGCACCTGTATCTACTAAGGCGCGGGAGGTTTTCCCATTCACTTGGACGTTTACGAACATAAGCGTCTTGTCCTTGCTTTTAGACTTCTCCGTCTTAGCTTGGACACTGTTTAGCTTTCGGAGCGAACTCACCACGGAGTCTCGTTCCTCTTCGGATCCACTATCCTCCATCAACGCGGTAAGCTTACCCTTCTTCGGGCAATCGCGGACTTTGTGATCCCCTTTCACATAATAAGCAAGAGAAGGATGGCTTACTTTTGTCTTTGTGCTCGGACGCTTTGTCCTTCCATGAAAGATATTTCTTTGGGGCATGCTTGTCTCTATCTTCTCTTGCTTCCCCACCTTTGGCATGGTGGCCCCTCGAAGTTCTTCTTTCTTCGGAGCTTGTACTCCTTGAAGCCTTCGTTCTTTCTTCAAAGCTTGGCCTTTCGATCAGGGTATCGGCTACGGCTATTGCTTCGGTCAGAGTTTGAACACGACGACGATCTAGCTCTTTGCTTTACCCATGGCTTTGCTCCGCACAAGAAGTTGAAGAGCTTATCTTCTTCAGATAGATTGGGTATCTCTAGCAGCAAGTTTGTATACGTCTCGGTATACTATTTGGTTGTACCCGTTTGACGAAGATACTTCAACTTCGCTCTTGCTTCATAAGCCGCATTCTCCGGGTAGAAGTATTTCTTAAGATTGGCTTTAAAATTTGACCAAGTAGTGATAGTAGCCATACCTTGCTGAATTTCCTGGCTTCGAAGTCGACACCATGCCAAAGCGTTCTCCTTGAGAAACATTGTGGATCTTTTTATTTTCCTTGCATCATCCTCCATCTCTAGATGTTCAAAATACCTTTCGCAACTCCATATGAAAGTGTCAATCTCCTTTGCGACTCTTTTCCCATTATACGGTGTTGGCTTGGGAGCATCCTCTCTTGAGAGTCTGCTTGGCCCCTCGTGCATGGCTTGGTTTATGGCAGCCCTTTAGCACAATAACAATTCTCCTTTCACCGCCTCTAGCTCTTGCTCAACTGACAAAAATTTGGCCTTCACCTCCTCCACGACATCCTCCACCGTATCTTGGATTCGAGCTTCTGCGTTCATCTTGATACCGTCCACCGCCTTGCTTATGGCCTCCTCGAAGGTATCTTTCCACCCTTCAAGAGTTTCCTTCGTTAGAAACTCTTCCTCGGCGCGTATAAGGAAATCGCTCACTCGCTTTTCCATACGTACCATTCTTGCCTCAAGACTTGTTTGCGTATCCTTGGACTTGCCCCTTTTCTTGGTCTGGCCATCGACACCTTTCTCCATGGTGTTGTTGCTATTAACGTCAGCCATTCTTGAGTCTTAAGATTTGCTCTGATACCAACTGTCACGGGCTAAGATTTTGGACTAGACCGTGCGGCAATGGAACTCTTCAAGTAAGCCTAAAAGAACACAAGAGAATTGGAGACTTAGAGATTTTAAGTGGGAGAGAATATTTGATTATAAGAGAGAGAATGTTACAATTTATTAAGAGCTTGTTGGTGGATGATTTGAGCAAATGAGCTCTCCACCTTATATACAAGGGAATATTCCTTATCCAAGAATATTCTAGAATATTTGGACTTCCCTAATCTTCTAGGCTCTTCTAATGGACCTAGACTCTTGTCATGGGCCTACCCAATACGTGGGAAAATGGGTGGGCCGTGACACTTAGCTAACTAGTCCTTGTGCCAAACCAGCTAATTAACGCCCATATGCCAACAACAAAGCCAACGACCAACACTAATGCAGGCACTAGCGCTGCCAACAACACTTGGATAGGACCATTGCTAGCGCTAGCACTGCCAACAACGCCTGCTACAGCGCACGTTAGCGCTGGCTCTCGCAACAGTGATAGTTATGTTAAGTGCTACCACTAGCGTTGGCACTGCCAACAACGAAAAGAGCTAGCACTAGCATTCCCCTTTCCTTAACTTTGTGCACCTTCCCGCCCATGCTCTGCTGCGCCAATCTCATGCACTCGTGCTAGCATCATTCTTTTCTAACTAGCACCAATACTAGACCATTTCTATATTGCATTGGCACAAACTCATTGATAACATTATCTTACGATAAACTCACAAATTAGTCACGTGTTTTGAGTCCAGAACTTCAGTAAATTCTACGAGAAATCAAAAATATTACATGGGGGATTCTTTTTGGGTATTAGTTTGGTGGTTTACAAAACATGCTTCCTGGCAACACCCCATGACGAGGAAGTTACAAGATAGTGGTAAGGTTGAAGCATTTGATGGAGTAATAGAGTAATGGTTTCCCGAAAATTCCAAGGCGGTTATACCATTATCATCCAACTTCCATATCTCCATCTCTTCACTACCTCCACTACTTACAAGGAAATCGTGTGTTATCAAACTATTATAAATAGGCTTCTTAGCCATTCAGAAAACATAACAAGCTTATCATTCTCTTAAGCTCTGTTATTTTCTTAAGACTTTAACGGAGCAGTTATCACCAGAGCAGCGTCATCGTCAAATGGTGAAAGATAAGAACACAACTGTTGGCAGTGCCAACACGTCAAGAGCTAACGCTCAAGCAGATGATGAATTACATAACAAGTTTCATCTCTCCCATGATTTGCATCTCTCCATCTTTTCACTACCTCTACTACTTATAAGGAAATATAGAACAAGCTTACCATTCTTTACAAGATCTATTATTATCAATAGTTCAACGTTTCTACACATAATTCATCATATTTATTTCCTTCAATATTTTTTGATTCCCTCCCCGAAGATCAAACCATTTTCTCTCCTTGTGACCGAAGCAGGACGGAACGGCTACTATCATGGTTTATGCTTGTCCTATATGATTTTGATTTCCGAATCTAAAGAAAGTACTTCAAAAGTATTTTTTTTTTCCTATGAGTAATTTCTAAGTACTAACAACTGGCGACCACAATGGGAGATCAATCGCTCAGTCACGAATCCAATTCTTTAACCGTCTGAAAATCAATTCTTCAATTGTTCTAAAATGGTGGATCTTAGTTCAGTTCAACAACAAATCCAAATTCATGTTAAAAATCCACTTCAAACCCTGGTAGCACCAGTGGTGGAGTTCCAAAAATCGTTCCTCAAAACACCACCGCTGAAAACACAAACACTCTTTTCCGTACCACTAAAGGTGCCAAAACACAAGGAGCAAGCATCACCAACCATAGATGATTTGATGAAGCGCCAAAAAATCTTGGCCGAAACTCAAGTAGCCATGGTTACTACCTAGAAGGAAGTTCTTACCTTTCTTAAGACTTTAACGGAGCAGTTATCACTGGAGCAGCGTCATCGTCAAATGGAGAAAGCTAAGAACATGAATGCCGGCAGCGCCAACACGTCAAGAGCGAATGCCCAAGCGACGGGTTGAACCCAGTGACGGTCTAACACCAGTTCAAGGACAAGCCTCAGTTAAGACTCCGCGTCAAATACAACAAACCAAGGCAGATACAACGATCCTAGACTTCCCCTTTCCCATGGAGGAGGTCCTCGAACTGTTGGAATTGTAGGTACAAAATGGAGCTATCAAGTTACGGCATGTGCGACACCCATCAACCAAAGAGGACATGTCAGATCCAAAATACTGTCACTTCCACATATTTGTCAACCATCCTACTAGTGAATGCAATGGTTTAAGGCGTATCTTCAGAAAAAAGATCGATTCAAAAGAGATATGCCCGGGGAATGCAGATGTCCATAAAGATTCCCTCCCGGTCAGGAGCTTCACTCTCTCTGGGGACTCAGTCAACAAAACTGTCCAATCCATGATGGAATGCATATGTGAACTTCTTTACTTGTCAAAGGTGCAACTGATAGACACATTTTTATGTCTAAATTGTTCTTAATTTCGTATTTTGTTGGTACTCAATTTTGAACTTATCAAGGGACCCCAAAAAAATTGGCTTGAAGAGTTGTTATAGGTACCCAAAAAAATTACTAAAGGACCCGTGACAATTGATAAAGGCACCCACCAGATAGATTAAGGGCACCCTTCATTTTGAATTCAAATCCGGATTGATTCGGAAAAATCCGTTGGCGGGAAATATTCCCTTACGCGTGAAGTGATTTCTGGATTTGATTCAGAAGAGATTTTATCGGGTTTTCTCTTGGATTTGGATTACACTATCCTGTTACGACTTAACAGGGATGGTAAGGGATTTGGAAACGTAAAAAAAAGGAAATTTTCATTGGTTGGAAGTAAAACATGGTAGGATAAAGTTTCGGGATTGTATGAGATATATTTTGGAAGTTACGTGGGTTTTATAAAGTGGTATCAAGTTATTTGAATAAAGAAACTACTTTAACACGTCAAATTAAGAGTCGCAAGCCTTGAAAAATGGTGAGAAGTCGATTTACTGCCGGAAAAAGAATCTCTCCCTGATTTGGATATACGCGGGATTAGAGTTTGTTTTGGATTATATTTTGGGTCCTTATCGAGTTAGGAGGAGCTGTTAGGGTTTACTAAACCTATAAATAGCAAAGAGGAGGAAGAAAAATCAAGGGGAGAGGCTTGGGAAGAAAACAAGAAGAAAAAAAAGTGTTGCTGCTGCTGTAGTAAAGAACACGGAATATGCGACGATTTCTTCAACTGAACATCAACGTTTATCCTGAACAGGGGTTGAGGAGGTTTCTACCATGTTTGCACGTTTTAGTACACCGTTAAGGGTATAAGTCCTACTGTTTGTATGCATCAGATTCATTTAGAGGATGATACCAAACCGTCTAGGGAGATGCAAAGTCGACTTAACCCTAACATGAAAGAAGTAGTTCGAACTGAGGTGCTTAAGTTGTTAGATGCGGGTATTATCTACCCTATTTCAGACAATAAGTGGGTTAGCCCCGTTCAGGTTGTTCCAAAAAAATCAGGTATCACTGTAGTCTAGAATGATAAGAATGAGTTAATCCCAACCCGAGTGACCACTTTCCCCTTCCTTTCATCGACTAAATGCTTAAGAGGTTAGCTGGATATAGCCATTACTGCTTGCTAGATGGTTTTTCTGGTTATAATCAGATTGTTATTGCCCCAGAATACCAAGAGAAAAACACTTTTACTTGTCCCTTTGGTACCTTTGCATATAGACACATGCCTTTCGGGTTGTGTAATGCACCCGCTACTTTTCAGCGTTGTATGATGAACATATTTTCTGACATGGTAGAACGGTTTTTAGAGGTCTTTATGGATGATTTTTCAGTATTTGGGTCATCTTTTGATAAGTGCTTGCATCATTTGACATTAGTGTTAACTAGGTGTAATGAAAAGAATTTAGTGCTTAATTGGGAAAAATGCCATTTCATGGTTCGATCAGGAATTGTTTTAGGGCATATCGTATCTTCTAAGGGTATAGAGGTAGAAAAAGCCAAATTTGACATTATTAAGACTTTACAGGTTCCCAAAACTGTAGAGATTTTAGGTCATTCTTAGGGCATGCAGGTATTTATCGTCGATTCATTAAGGATTTTAGCTTGATTTCTAGACCTCTTTGCAATCTGCTTGCAAAAGATATTAAGTTTGTCTTTGATGAAGCTTGTTTCGAGGATTTTTAGAAGCTTACTACCTCCCCTATAGTCCAGGCACCTACCTAGAACATACCCTTTGAGATAATGTGTTATGTTATTGGTGTTGTGTTAGGTCAGCGAGAAAACAAATTACTTCGTGTGATTTACTATGCCAACAAAACTCTAAATGATTCCCAACTGAACTACACCACCACAAAGAAGGAACTGTTAGCCATTATTTTTTCCTTAGACAAGTTTAGATCCTATCTCTTAGGTTCTAAGTTTATAACATTTACTGATCATGCTGCTTGAAGTACCTTTTGTCTAAGAAGGATACTAAACCTAGATTGAATAGATGGATTCTTTTGTTGCAAGAATTCTCTCTAGAAATTAGAAACAAAAAGGGTGCCGAAAATGTAGTAGCAGACCACTTTTATAGACTTGTTGTGGGTTCCCCCGATGATTCTCTTCATGTGAGAGATAGTTTTCCTGATGAACAACTATTCTTTGTTTCCTAATTACCTTGGTTTGTGAATATAGTGAATTATCTTGTTACTGGTTGAATGCCTCAACACTGAGGTAAACAAGATCGTTCTAGGTTTTTAGCCGAGGTAAAGCATTTCTTTTGGGACGATCCTTATTTGTTTAAGTATTGTCCAGACTAGATTATTAGGAGATGTATACCTGAGAGTGACCAGTCCAGTATTATTTTCTTTTGGCATGATCATGCTTGTGGAGGTCACTTTAGTGCTAAGAAGACTGCTACTAAGATATTGCAATGTGGATTCTACTGGACGTCATTTTTTAAAGACTCCCACAGTTATTGTGTTGCTTGTGAGCGCTGTCAGAAGTTAGGAACCATTTCTCGTAGAAATATGATGCCTTTGAACCCTATTTTAGTTATTGGGGTCTTTGATGTGTGGGGCATTGATTTTATGGGTCAATTTCCTAATTCTTTTGGTAATCTTTACATACTTGTCGTTGTAGACTATGTCTCTAAATGGGTTGAGGCGGTTTCGTGTAAAACAAATGACCACAAGGTTGAGGTCCAGTTTTTGAATGATAACATATTTGCACGTTTTGGTACACCGCGAGCTATAATTAGTGATGGAGGGTCACACTTTTTTAATCGACCGTTTAAGATTTTGATGAAGAAATATGGTATTGCCCACAAAGTAGCTACCCCATATCACCCACAGACTAGTGGTCAAGTAAAGGTTTCCAACAGGGAGATAAAACGTATTCTAGAGAAAACAGTTAATCCTAATAGGAAAGACTGGTCATTGAGGCTTACTGATGCCTTATGGGCTTACCGTACTGCGTTTAAGACCCCCATTGGAATGTCACCTTATCGTCTAGTTTTTTGCAAGGCATGTTACCTTCCCGTCGATTTGGAATATATAGCATATTGGGCTGTAAAGATGTTAATTTTTTCACTTGACAAGGAAGGAGCTCACAGGAAGCTCCATCTTAATGAGTTGCAAGAGATTCAGAAAGATGCATATTATAGTGCTAGGGAGTATAAGAACAAAATGAAACTTGTGCATGATATAAATATTTTAAGAAAATCATTTTCTCAAGGTCAAAAAGTTATTCTGTATGATACTCGTTTGCATCTTTTCCCCGGAAAGTTACGCTCCCGGTGGACCGGTCTTTTTGTTGTTCGCACTGTTTTTCCTCATGGTGCTATTGATATTGAGACTCAAGATGGTAGAATTTATTTCAAGGTTAATGGTCAGAGATTGAAACCATTTTTAGAGCCTTTTTCTATAGGTGATGTTAAGGAGGTCCCTTAGGAGGACCCTGTTTATTTTGATTGACCATCAAGGTTGTTTTATTTTTATACATTAGTATATTTTTATAGGTTTTATTATTCATTTTTAGGTTTTTATTTTCTGTCTTATTCTCCGTAGAAGGATTGTTACGCTTCACCTAGGAACTATCTTTCTGACTTACCTTTTTATTCTTCTTTTTACTTACCTATTGGTATCGTTCTTTATTTTGAAACATTGAGGACACTGTTTGAGTTAAGTTTGGGGGTAAGGGAGAAACCTTTTAGTGCAATAATAAAACGACAAAATTTAGAAACTTGTGAACAATTCAGGATGACACTAACCATTCTAGGTAGATGGAAACTTAGCTCTTTTACTATAGGAATTGGTGTGCCCAGTTAAATGGTCTATTCATAAAAGGACAGAGTTCAGGTGTTAGAAATAACATGATAGTCGTCACCATATCTCGGAGTCTATCTCGACCATATCACCTTCTTTTTTATTTTTGCATTTTTTTTGTATTTCTCTAAGTGATTTGGTTGGGTACCAATATCGAATTATTATCACTGCCAGGATGGAGTAGGTTGTTTTATTTTATTTAGATCATTATTTAAAAAAATAAAAAAGTCGTGTATTGACACTTTGATAGCAATATGTGTGTGTTCTCCCTGTCTCCGTCGCCTAAGCAAGCGTGGAACGCAGGATCCATGAGAACTATCATGTAAGATGCTGATAAGGAGCATGCGCTTGGATTCATTTGATCAAATCATGTTCTCAGTACATTTAATAAAATAATAAATAATTGTTTTATTCTAACTTTTTCTTCTGTAAAAGTGGAAACAGTTGTCTGCAACACCATTACACCGTTGCAAACTCCCTGTTTTACACAATCTTCACTCTTTTCATCTTTGTAACGGAAGAAGCCATTTTTCTAGTAATAAAATGGAATATTTTTATCTAATTAGTTGTGTTTTCTTTTGATGGGTCATACTTAGTTTAGGGTTATTGATGTCTCATACTTTGATTTATAACTATTATTTTGAAAATCTAACTTTGGCAATATTTAGAATCAATTGAATGTATGAGTTGCAAGATAATTATTAATACTAAATCACTTGAAAAATTGGCTAATGGTGGAATCCCTAGTCTCAGTTCTTCCATAATCTTAAATCAATTTTAATTTTATCTTCTTTATTTTTAGTATCGAGAATTAGGCTTAAAATCAAATCTTCTCAAGTTTGAGTATCCAATCTTTTACCACTATTTCTAAAACACATCAGCAACGATAAGATATTTTCATCGCCCTCAATCGTGTTTTGTTTGGTAAACGTTTACTCTTTGCTGAAAAAGCTACCATATATCCTGAGTCGGCATCAGAAGACATAGTCATCAAACATAATGAGAAACTTAGCCGGGGACTTCTCACCAACACCCGTCTCAAGGATACCGAGTTTGATCAAACACTTAATCGATGCAGAGACTGATGTCAATATCATTATCATAAAGACTCCAAGAGATGCGGGAATTTCCATACACGAAGTTACGCGCTCGCGGACCATAATCAAGAATTCTGAGGAAAATCCAGGAGTACTTACGACTACATCACTCTTGAGGTGAAAATGGGTGACACCAAAACACATGCCAAGTTTCACATGGTCAAAGAGGATCCAAGTTATGATATGATTCTGGGACACCCATAGGTACGTAGACACAAGATGGGAGCAAGTGTATCTCCTTTACCGGTGCCAAAATCTCCAAGACTCTCAAGAAGCCAGCAAATCCCGAGGATTTCCTATCAGATGAGTTTCGCCGCACAATGAATCTGGTGTGAAGAAGTTGGCAGGAGAGGACATGGCCTTATATGTTCAAAGATTTCGCACATGAGTAAGTCATATCCAACAACCTTCTTTGCAACCAGCGATCCAACGTCCCATCAAAGCTTGTGGACTTGGCTCGGATATCAATCCTACTCTGACTCGGCGATGTGAATTGAAAGTTGATCTTTTTTAAAATTTTATCAAATGGGTATGGATTATCTCTACTAGAGATGAAAAAAATTAGTAATACGGTTATTCAGAAGACATGTCATGAAGATAAGGGGCCTGAACCCAATTCCTTCCATGTCAGAGATACGGTGGTGAAAATTATAGCCTCTCTTGAAGAAGAGTCATATCTTGTCATTGAAAGCTTGATCAGTAGTTACTACAAGCTTGTAAAAAATGACAAGCCAGAAGGAGTGGTTATACATGTAAAGTGGCTTAAATCTCACAACGCTTAAAGCATTCTACCACTGCTTCACAATATTTCCCTGTTTTACGCAATATTTGTAATTCCTCCAAAATGTTTGCAATATCTTGCATTCATACTTAGGATTTGAATTTATTAATCAAGCAAAGTATTGTTTCTTTTAAAAAATAATATCCTTGCAAATCATTCAGAAATCTCTACCCACTCAAAATCCCAAAATAAAACCACAAAAAAGCCATGTGTCTCAGAAACCTATAAAACTTAGAAAAATCTAGAAACATTCCTTGAAAACTGGCTCAACACCTTCATCGTATGCCTTCTCCATTTTCTCAAGTGCCTCAGTCCCAAGGTTCAACTCCTGAGAAAGCCTATCAACTTCATATTTATCCTTGGCAACCGTCTCCAAGTTACAAGATACGCCTCCCTCCTACAAACGCTTTTCAATAGCTTCTGAGTGACGAAAAAGCTATGTGACATTAAGATCAACTCTTTCATCCTTCTCCAAGGCATCCTTCCAGTCTTGAAGAACTATCTCAGAGATTTCTCTACAGGGAAAAACAATCATCTCATTCACAGTTGGATGCAACACAAACACATTCCCCTCAAGAGTACGATAGTGTTTAGGATTACCAACGAAGAAATGGCCAAACTTGTTCCATATCTTGGTATACAACTCAGCATGGGCGGACGGGACATTGAATCCCCCAATACACATGTTTTTGTGCTGGATCCTATCAAACTTGAAGTTGAAGTTAACTCCAGCATTCGGATGTTCAACTGGAACAATCTCCATCACATCAACATTCTGTACAATGACACCACATGGAGTGCTTTCTTCAACAATCATATCAGAACTGGCTTTTTCATGATTCTGAGTTGGAAAAGATACATCACCAGTATCACGGTTCATGGTAATCTCCAATCTTTCATCTACAAGTTAGTTTCTCTGTTTTGGTTCGTTCCCCCCCTAAAAAACAGAGAAATTATAAATATAATGAGTTAAAATATATCAAGCACAAGTCATGAAATATGGCTTAGAAAGGTTATGGGTCGTTTTGCAAAAATGTTGTCAGAAACATCTTTACAGTTCCCTCCAGAAGAACTGAAACTGGCGCTAATCGGTAAGGAATTTTGGGGAGAGATATATACTTTATGATTGTTATGGATGTATACTATGACACACTGGAAGGACACGCCAATCGGATAAACGATCTAAAAAGGGTGGCCGAAACGCTCGACTACATGACAGCTGAAAACCTACAGAATTCTGCCTGGAAAGTTCTGAACTATCGGTGTCAGGTATTTTTAACCTAGTAAATGGATTTCAAGTACAGAAATTCTTTTAAAAAAAGTTATCTCTTTCTGTTAGCTAAATAATGAGAGGTAAACCACCTCATTTCGAGTTCATATGAATATTCTACGACCGTTACGGTAAGAAGACCTGAATCTGAATATTTCTGACAGCGAAAACTGCTAAAGTCTTTCATGAAATCATGTATGATTCTACACATTGGATTGTTTAAGAGATATAATCATGTCATTATGATTCTAAAAAAATGGAGTAAACTTACTTGGATCTGTAACAAGCCATCGGAAGCAGAAGGCATCTCATAATGCGACTCGCCACAAAGTTCTGCGTTTTCAGCTCTGGATTCTTCAATTTCTTCAATATGGAACGATTTTTCAGGTCCATTATCATTTCGTCCTTCTTGCTCAGTACTTCCAACCACAACGGTACTTTCTGATAATATGGTATCCGTGTTGCTAAGCATCTAAGAATAACGATTATTCATAAGAGTCGTAATTCATCAAGTTCAGTAAAACGAAAGATTATATGAATTGGTGATATTCAAAAGAAAGTTTACTTACAACATAAGGAGCCAAAATGCCAATAGCAGTTGGGACACAAAAATTTGAAAGGTTCAATACTGAAGTCACCTTGACGAGTCAGGCTCTCAGTCTATGAAAACTTGGCTAAGAGTTTCAGAGATTCTTCTAAAGTCATCAACTTAGTATCAACTGGGCTTGGTTCTTGGGCTTGATTTGGGTTCCTAGGAAAACTTGGTGGTGGATTGCTAGATGGGCCACCCCGATGGGTACCTTTAGACCATGAGAAATTAGGATTGTGTCTCCATCCATGGTTATATATATTAGAATATGGGTCAAACTTGTGTCGACCCTCATATTTAGAGTTCATACCGCCATGCAAGACACTAACCTGGTCATGAGTAGTTTCACTTGAGTAAAATTGAGGATCATTGTTATAGTTCATACCCTGACTCGACCCTTCTTGGATCCTAATCTCTAAGGCCTATAGACGCCTAAGAATATCCGAACCATTATCAACGCGATTAACCCTATGGATTGGGTTCCTAGTTACTTCTGGTTCTCTCATTGAGGCCCATTGCATAGTTTTCTCAGCTAACTCGATAAATGAGTCAAAATATTTATCCGGCTCCTTATGAGTAAACTCTCCACCACTCATTGTTTCTACCTACATACAGGTTTCACTATCTAAACCCTCATACAAGATTTGGGCCATATGGGCTTTTTTAAAACCATGATGTGGACACTGGTGTAACAACTCATTAAACCTTTCTACATAATCGTGTAGGCTTTCACCTGATTTTTAAAAAGGTTTGAATAGACTGACAAGGCCTCTACAAGGCCATCCCAAGTGGTGATTGTTTTAGCGAGAATGAAATAATACCACTCTTTGGCCTTCTCATCAAGGGAAAAAGGAAACAAAAACAACCTAAACACATCTACCAAGACATTTGGATAACTCATGGTCCCACAAATCATTTCAAAATATCTAATATGGGTATATGGGTTCTCATTGTCTAACCCCCTAAATGTACGAAGCATGTTAATTGTTTCAGGTTTGATAACAAATTTCCCATTAGAGGCGGGTAAAACTACCCAGATTCATGTACTACTCTAGAAGGGTTCATACTGTCTCTTAGGGTTTTGTTTACCTGGTTTTCATCATTATTATTATCTCCCATTGCACAAAATAAATATGAACCACCAACAAAGGTGCTAGGAGTCATACTCAAACAATAAAGATCATTTTCTTCAAGTCTATTTCCTACACGTTTTCAACGAGGCATACACAAGCAAAAATACTAGTGTTTATCAAGAATTGTGCACATGCAAATGCAGGTTTCACTATTTTAGGTAAGCTTGGTTTACATTAGCAAGATATACCTACAGAAAAAGACTGGTCAAAGGTACAATGCTAAGGATTGTGGAATTTCAGCTGGTAACTCCCATCAGGCCATCAACATGGGTTCAACTTACTTTTCCACGGGTTTTCCTAAAAATCGGTGAACTGACGATGCAATTGGTGTGTGCAAACGTATGTGTTTTTTTTTTATAATAATTAAATAAAATATAAAATATACCCAATCACACCAAAAAGGAAATAAAATCTAAAAATTAAAATTGTTTCTAATCTAGTGAATTTATTGAAAATCTAAAAATTAATGAAATAAAAATTTGGAATATACTAACCTTTATGGTAAGCAATTTTACACATATTTTTTTTGTAAATTATCACCTACACAACAAAGACAAGAAAATACCAAATGAAATATAGAAAAAAATAAAACAAAATAAAATCCTAACTACTTAGCACTAAATTAAAAAAATAATTAAAGATCACAATTCTAAATATCCCCGGCAGCGGTGCCAAGAAATTAATGGGATTTTTAATTGTGCCGCAAGTGCACGGCTGTCGATTAGAAAATATACAATTACGAACTCGTCCAAAAGGATTTTTAGAGTTGCAAAACCTAATTCTTGATTAATCAAAGTGCTAAACACGATTTGAATGAGTTTGTGTTTTTTGTAAAACTTTAAAATTGCAGAAATTGCTAAAAATGGTTTTTAGAACTTAATAAAAGAGGATCCAAGACTCAAGAATCCACAACAATTATGTATACTAGGTTATTATAATCTCTCCCAATAACAATCTTCAAAATATGACACAAGAAGATTTAGGTCAGTTTCTACGTCTAGGAAAATATATCTTTTTTAAACCAATTTTTTATTTTCAAAATATTAATAATTTTCTCTACTTAAATGCTGGTCTCAAGATTGAAAAAAAAAATAATGAATCAAACATGAGGACACGTAAAGGTCAATCATTATCATTACACACGAAAAATAATGGGAAAAATATGAAGATTATTATGGGAGAAAGATTAAATTATCTAGCATATAATATGGGTTTCATCCCTAATCCCAGAAAAGAGATTTATCCACTCATGGTAAGAAGAACACAAGAAAACTGATTAAACGTTGATGAAAAATAAACTTACAATTTCCTTTTATTTTCCCTTTATGATTCAAGGACAGACCATAAAAGTTTTAAAAAAGAACAACTTGAAGGCGCAGTTCAGAAAGACTGTCCTCCTTGGCAGTAGAAAAAGCACGGTTCTATTGTGTATTAACTCAGAAAACTGTTGCTGGTACTGTTGCAAAAGGCTTGAATTTAAACGGAAAGACAACAATATTAATGAAAGTTTCCAGTGTTGTCTGTTCTTCTTCTTGCTTTCTCTCGGTGATGAGTTGCAACTTTTCTGATTTTGATTCTTCTCCCTCTCTGTACCTCTCTGTATATCCCCCCATATGCTCTCAAGCCTCCTCTATTTATACTGTGACATCAATAAATCCCAAATCTTCATAATATATTTTTCTTTTAATGCTTTGATTCTCGACAGATCGAGATATGTACACTTTTTCTTTATTGGGAGGATATCTTTGATATTGCTTCCTTATTACAACTCGAGAGCAAACACCTTTGATTTTATGTGTAAAATTTGTTGAGATACAAAACCCCGAGAGAATACTTTCTTGTTAAAATTAACTAACATTGTCAAGATTTTTTTTTCCTTTTTTACGCTGCCAACTATTCTCACGAGATTTTCTTTTTATTTGCAGTTCAAAAATCGAGTAAAACTCCTACTTAAATGACAAGAGTTTACACGTGCTTTAACTTTTCCAAAAACTTTTAAAATCTTGCTTGTAGATTCACGCAGAAGAGAATTAAAGTCCTTCCAAATTCAATTTCCAAATTTAAGCAAGGTGGGTGCCTTTATCGTAAATGTGGGTGCCTTTATCAATTTATAGGGTGACTTTAACACTTTTAAAGCCAAATTTTCCACACATATTTATTGTTCAAAAATACCTACAAAAGAACACTATTAGTACAAAAAATGAGTAAAAACAATATAAATGTGAGGCTAATTAAGACAAAAAAATGTATCTATCAAATACCCCCAAACTTAAATTAGTCCTCAAGAATATCTAATCTAGAAAATAAAAATCCTAACTCACTGTCGCAGGCATCGCGATTGCACTTAGCGTGTGCAACAAGCCTTTGAACCCCTATGTGGCCCTAGTGGATGAGTCTTGTCTCGTGAGGGTTTACAATAGATATACCCACAAAACCTTTACTTCAAACTCTAGCTACTAATGAACAATTGGGGGTAGACACGGCGAAAGAACAAGGTCATTCCGACTTCGTATGAGAAATTTATGAGCAAAACAAAACCTAAAGGTAAAGTAGTCATTTCAAGGGTGCTTGATATCGACACTCTGTTGAATGCTTAAGGGGAAGCTGATCAAATGCTTATATAGGCACCTTCACTTTTACTCAGGGTTGCCCCGATTCAAAATACGTTAATAGCACCAGCGTGTAGGCTAGGGGCCACCTTCCTCTTGGTCGAAAATTCGCAGAAAGGAAAATGGGAAGAAAAAAAGGAAGATGGTCACCGGTAGATGGAGCTATTAATAACTCGAGTATGGCAGTAGGCTTTGCTGCCATTAAAGACCATACCTGATTGTGAGTTAAAGACAGTTTGTACTCGAGGAGGATTGTTTAGAGTAGGGAGTTCGACTCGGTGATGAATCGTGATCATGATTGATCATGGTACTTGAGGATGATTATTTTTCGATATCAAATGAATCAATGGGTTAGTGAAGATGTTAGAAGACTGGGTGGATGAAATATAGTTCTAGCTGAATGTCAATAAATGGTGTGTAATCAGTGATGGTGGAGATGTGCAGTGGTCCTGAGTTTATGTTGGTCGCTGGGAAGATTAATTGAGAAGCAGTTAATGGAACTATTCTGTTATGGCTTCGTTGATGGGTTAAAGACAACAATGGTTAGTGGGACTCGGAAGTAGAGGTTGTGAAAATGAAATTGAGAGGAAGAAGGTGATGATGTCACGATGATGAAGAGTCGATGTCAGTTGAGCCTGATAGTGTTTTCGAGTATGGCAGTCAGGGAAGACTCGAGCTTGCTGGACGTGTTGGTGGTGAAAAAGTTATTTGGGAGGTGAGAAAATATAGGAAATTGAGTTTGCAAAACTCAGATAAAAGGAAATCTCGCAGATATATAGATAGTGTGTGTGGACAGTGAGGGTCGAGAAGATCAGGGAGTGAGAGTTTGAGTGATTTTTGGTTTTGAATGGAGAAAAACTAGGATTTAGCTGAGGCGTGTATGAGGCAGCTGTAAACCGTGTTGGATATTAGTCGGTGATGTGATAAGGATTATTAAGAGTTTTATTGAGTTTAAAACTCTATAGAGGCGCTGATTGGCATCTATAAATAAGTCGTTAAAAGCACTTTGGAGAGAACGATGTACACATAAAAAGATAGAAATGTGGCAGAGAACGGGAGATAGAAAGAAAATAAAAGGAGAAGAGGTGTTTTACGGAGGCCGTCTTAGCATGGAGATAACTAAAGATTTTTGCCGACAATAGTTTGCATTCTAAACTCTTTGTATCTTGATTTTTATTAACTCCATAGGTATGAGTAGCTAATTTTATATTATTGGTTAAGAATTAAAGTTGATTTCCCAAACATGATACTTGACTAATAAATTAGTTTTACGGAGGCCGTCTTAGCATGGAGATAACTAAATGTCACAAGGGTGTACAAATGGCTCAACACATGGCTAACTCACCCTTGTGCACCACCTTGGCTAGCCCTTTGGCTAAATGGCTAGCCTTCCTTTCTAGAATCTTCTACTATTTGTCATTTTCTTAGAATATTCTAGAATGTTTTAGATATATGTGGATATGTATAGAATAATCTAGAAGTAGATATTAGCCATACACTTGTAAAGATCTAGGAAATTCTCTAGAACATTCTTGGTATCCCCAACTAGTATTAATAGGGATGTCACCTTCATTTGTAAATCATCCAAGTTTGGGAGAGCAATACAAGCATACAACTTCCATTCAAACATTCATCCTTGTTCTTGAGTGTTCTTAAGTTGTTCTTGAGTTTCTTGTGAGTTTGATCTTGAGTAGTCACTTGAAGTTGTGCTAAACTTCATTAGGGAAGGCTTACTTATCTAGTAAAGAAGCTCTAGACAAGTGCCGCACGGAAGAACTCGAGGCGAAGGACTGACCCCGTGACAACTGGTATCAGAGCTAAGTTCAAATACTCTCGGTAAGATCTCTCACCATGTATTCAAATGATGCAAATGTTGTTATCACTAACGATAATGAAAAGGTTGAGAAGACAAAGAAACAACAACGGGATAAGTCAGTGGGCCCCCGTTTAGAATCTCGTGTTGGATCACTGGAAGAAAAGGTAGAAAAGTTGAACCTGGATTTAGGGGAATCCATGGAGCAACAAGACGATTTGGAGAAATTGATGAAGGTCTCTTTTGAGACGTATCGGAACGAGATGGGTGCACATGTGAAGATGCTGCAAGCTCAAATTGATGAGCTAGGGACCCTGAACCGAGGAAATGCAGTTCGTGGACCATCTAGAGTGAGGGTGCCAGAACCAAAAGAATACTCCGGCGCAAGGGATGCTAGGAGCTGGAAAACTTTCTATGGAACATGGAAAGATACTTCAGGGCCACGGGCCTTGATGACGAGCAAGAACGGGTCGACACGACGACCATGTACCTCATAGAAGATGGATTATTGTGGTGGAGAAGAAAATATGCAGAAATCGAGAGAGGAGTCTGCAGCATCACTACTTGGGCGGAGTTCAAAAGGGAGAAAAATCCATGTTCTATCCGAAGAACGTTGAGCACAAAGCTCATGACAAGCTTCACAATTTGAAGTGTTCAGGTACCATTTCCGAATATGTCAAACACTTTAATTCAATTATGTTAGACATATTAACAATGGCAGATGAGGACCGCTTCTACCACTTTAACCGTGGATTACCTCGTTGGGCTTCTATGGAACTACAACGTAGAGGTATTACTGACTTGTCCACCACGTTAAGCACCGTTGAAAAACTTGATGAATTTTCAAGCAAGCCTGATCAACTTGCCAAGGACAAGTCATCCAATCCATTTTAAGAAGAAAAGGGTGGGGGAGACAATAAAGGCTATCATGATAAGCCACAAACTAGCCGGAAGGGTCCAAATCAAATCATGGGTGGAAAGGCAAGCAAGATAACCGTGTGAAGAAATGCTTTATTTGTAGAGGTGACCATATTGCTCACAGTTGTGCAAAGAAAAACCTAGTCAACTCATTGATTGCGGAACAGGAGGAGAAGACCGAAGACCCATACTTGGGAGCTATTCGGTTAAGCACAATCAAAAGCCAGCCCAGAGCGCAATAACCAGCACCAAAGAAAAGTGCGAGTAAGGGACTTATGTACGTGGACATAAGTCTAAACGAGCAAAAGACCAAGGCCATGGTCGATTCAGGTGCAACACACAACTTCATCTCTAAAGGGGAAGCTGACAAGTTAAAGTTGAAGGTCGAGGCAGACTCGATCACAAATTAAGGCAGTAAACTCAGCAGCCATACCGGTTCAGGGGTCGACCAATGGGGTCGACATGAAGGTTGGTGCTTGGAGAGGAATTACTGACTTTATGGTGGTGAAGATGGACGATTTCAGAGTTATCCTTGGGATGGAATTCTTGGATCGTGCCAAAGTAGCGGTGGTGCCTTGCCTTGGAGTAGTCAGCATCAGTGACGAGAAGTCCCCTTGTGTGATCCCAGCCACCCGGACCAAGGAGACTTGCTCAAGCACATTATCGGCTCTACAACTGAAGAAGGGAGTTCAGAAGGGAGAACCAACCTTTATAGCAGCCATTATGGAGGAAAGCAAGAAACAGGACGAGGTTGTTCCGTTTGAAGTGCAAAAGGCTTTGCAAGAGTACCAGGACGTGATGCCAGCCGAGTTTCCCAAGCAACTACCACCTAAGAGGAAGGTGGATCATCAGATCGAGTTGGAAACTGGAGCAAAGCCGCCCACCATGGCCCCATCTAGCCACAGTCCATTTGAGTTGGGCAAAGGCCAACAATCTCTAATGCCTCACACACTCGCTGGAGGATATACAGGAAAGAGCCTTGCTGCTTTTCAGTTCGCTAAGGAATTGCATGAGGAGCATGACTTGGCCAAAGCATACTTGGAGAAAGCCTCTCAACGTATGAAGAAATGGGAGGACAAAAAAAGGAGACCGTATCTTTCGAAGAAGACAACTTAGTAATGCTGAAGTTGAACCCACAACAGTTCAAAGCTCTTCGTAAGGTACATAATGGACTTATTCGACACGAGGGACCGTTTCGCACCACTAAGAAAGTCGAGAAGGCATCTTATAAATTGAAGCTTCCAAGTCACATGAAAATCCATCCCATCTTTCATGTCAGTTGCTTGAAGCCATACTATGCAGATCAAGATGATGAGTCTAGAGGAGTGACCAAGAGGGCTCCGTTCAATATGATTACCTCTCTAGACAAGCATGTTTCAAGCATAGAGTCACACAGACGTGTTTCAAGAGCAGGCCGAGTTTACAAAGAATATCTTGTTCGATGGAAAGATAAACCAGACATTGAAGCCAGTTGGGAACATGAAGACTTACTTTGGCAACACAAGGATCTGATCGACAAGTACAACGCGACGAGACGTCTGTGAATTCGGGTGGGGGAGAATGTCACAAGGGTCCACCAAATGGCTCAACACATGGCTAACTCACCCTTGTGCACCACCTTGGCTAGCCCTTTGGATAAATGGCTAGCCTTCCTTTCTAGAATCTTCTACTATTTGTCCTTTTCTTAGAATATTCTAGAATGTTGTAGATATATGTGGATATGTATAGAATAATCTAGAAGTAGATCTTAGCCATACACTTGTAAAGATATAGGAAATTCTCTAGAACATTCTTGGCATCCCCAACTAGTATTAATAGGGATGCCACCTTCATTTGTAAATCATCCAAGTTTGGGAGAGCAATACAAGCATACAACTTTCATTCAAACATTCATCCTTGTTCTTGAGTGTTCTTAAGTTGTTCTTGAGTTTCTTGTGAGTTTGATCTTGAGTAGTCACTTGAAGTTGTGCTAAACTTCATTAGGGAAGGATTACTTATCTAGTAAAGGAGTTCTAGACAAGTGCCGCATGGAAGAAGTCGAGGCGAAGGACTGACCCCGTGACATAAAGCTTTTTGCCGACAATAGTTTGTATTCTAAACTCTTTCTGTCTTGATTTTTATTAACTCCATAGGTATGAGTAGCTAACTTTTTATTATTGGTTAAGAATTAAAGTTGATTTCCCAACATGATACTTGATTAATAAGTTAGTTTTGTCTCAATATTTGTCGTTTGTAATTCATTGTTCATAACTTTTGCATGATTTGAACACTTTGTTGGTTGATTCTGGAATCAATTTAACTTGTTTTCATATCTAAAGCTAAATTAGGGTTTCCAATATGAAAAAGTTGAAAAATTATGATATCAAGTAGTATAAGTGTGGTTGTTGCTTGTAGTGATACATCCTAGCAAACACATATGAATCATAACCTTTGTTAAATTAAATTAGTGCGTGTTCCACGGTCAATTGCATTGATTAGCCTTATTTCACAAAAACTTAATGCACATGGGGAATTTAACTTGGTTAGTGCTTTTTACACGTTAGGTTGTTCTTGATAAGTACATAATTTACATATTTTAAGTATCATTTCCTTATATTTTTTTCTAGACTTTGTGTGAATTATTGTGTGTTATTATTACTTTTGTAGTTTATGTGTTTTATTAGGTTACATCTCTGAAAAAAGTGAATTTGAGCTTTACAAGGGTAGAATTGCCAAAGACCCAGTGTAAATCATTCAAATCCAGGAATTTTACCCTCCATCTTGTATAGAATTGAATTACGAATCCAACGGCGAAATAATAAGGTCATTCTGACTTCGTATGATAAAGTTATGATCAAGACCGTGAAACCAACTTGAATTTGGTATCTGTTGGGCCTTATTGGGCCTGCGCAGGAAGAGAAATAGGGGAAGCGTTTTGGGCTCGCCTTTGACGTGAAAATTAGGGTTTTTGTTAGTTTTTGAGGAGGTTAAGTCTCCTAATTGGATAAGGATCAAAAGGAGGTGGAAAAGTTTAATGATATTAGGTTTCCTAATTGGATAAGGATCAATATGAGGTTACCAAAGCCTATATAAAGGGGAGCCTAGATGCAACTTCACACAACTTCTCATAGATAGAATATTTTCTTAATCAATTTTTAATGGCTTTTAAGAAAACCATGTCTAGCTAAGTTTCTTTGTTAGGATGAAAGGATGAACTGGTAGAGATAGATTTTATTGTGTTTCAAAACTAGAGTTTTCAACTATAAAAGCTTAATGTAAATGTTTTGTTTCTCTTTCAATGTTTTATTTTTTTCGATGATTTTTCATGTTCTCTGCCATGTATAGTTCATTGTTTGATCAGTTGAAGAACTCATTGACCCTTTCATGATAATTGTTTTATGAATATTCTTTGACTATTTATGCCATGTATACCTAGTACTTCGAAATTCTACCTTAGGTTGAGAATAGACAATTCTTGTTGAAAATTATTTTCTTCGATTCTTAAACGAAATATCTTCCGTGTATTAGTAGCTAGATTTTCTATTTTGCACGAGTAAAATCGATACCCTTTGTGATGAACGCAAGTAAACCCTAATCTACAACGGATTCCCGAAACCTTAACGCTTTTCTATTATTGATTTCAATCTTTATTAAATAGTTTTTATTCATTCATTAGTTTAATTCTTTACAAAAATCGGAAAAACATTTTTTGACCTGAAAGTTACTTGAATTAATTAGTATAAGTAATACACATTCCTCGTGGGAACGAACCGTATTTGCTATTGTTTACATCTTTCGACATTGTGCGCTTGCAGCAAAACAAAGTCAGTTTTTCGACGCATTAGTTCTCTATGTAGAATTCACATTCGCATCTTTTTAATGTGTTTGTGTTGATTTTCGGAAATAAACGAGATAGTCTTCCGATCAAGGTATTCTCGGGTTTTTGACAATGAGAGATTAAATACCAATTCTAGTTATTGATACAAATACATGTTTTTGAATGATACAATATCTTAAATAATATCTTTATCATCTTGATTACTTTCAACTATTTACTTTGCTTTCGTTTTAGCTTTTATAACTTTCATAAATTCTGAAAAGTCCCCCTTTGTTACTTAAGAAATTGAAAATTGAATAACAGCAATAGCCTCCCGTGGAACGAATATTCCTTGCCATATAAATATTCCATATTTATTTTTTTCGATGATTTTTCATGTTCTATGCCATGTATAGTTCATTGTTTGATTAGTTGAAGAACTCATTGACCCTTTCACGATAATTGTTTTATGAATATTCTTTGACTATTTATGCCACGTATACCTAGTACTTCGAAATTCTACCTTAGGTTGAGAACATACAATTCTTGTTGAAAATTATTTTCTTCGATTCTTAAACGAAATATCTTCCGTGTATTAGTAGCTAGATTTGCTATTTTACACGAGTAAAATTGATACCCTTTGTGATGAACAAAAGTAAACCCTAATCTACAACGGATTCCCGAAACCTTAACGTTTTTCTATTATTGATTTCAATTTTTATTAAATAGTTTTTATTCATTTATTAGTTTAATTCTTTACAAAAATCGAAAAAACATCTTTTGACCTGAAAGTTACTTGAATTAATTAGTATAAGTAATACACACTCCTCGTGGGAACGAACCGTATTTGCTATTGTTTACATCTTTCGACATTGTGCGCTTGCGGCAAAACAAAGTCAGTTTTTCGACGCATTAGTTCTCTAAGTAGAATTCACATTCGCATCTTTTTAATGTGTTTGTGTTGATTTTCGGAAATAAACGAGATACTCTTCCGATCAAGGTATTCTAGGGTTTTTGACAATGAGAGATTAAATACCAATTCTAGTTATTGATACAAATACATGTTTGTGAATGATACAATATCTTAACCAATATATTTATCATCTTGATTACTTTCAACTATTTACTTTTCTTTCTTTTTAGCTTTTATAACTTTCATAAATTCTGAAAAATCCCCCTTTGTTACTTAAGAAATTGAAATTGAATAACAAAAATAGCCTCCCGTGGAACGAATATTCCTTACCATATACTTAATCCATATTTTTATAAGTGAGAAAGTGAATATAATTTTGATGTGCTACCACACACATCAACCATCCTTTAATGGCAACGATAGAAAGAAGAACGCAAATAATAACAAGTTTTACAATTAGGGAAAATGTATCATGGAAATCTATACAATCTTGTTGGAATTTCGCGACAAGACAAGCCTTATAACACTCAATAGTGCCATCAGAAGTATACTTAATCTTATAAACCCATTTATAACCAATATCTTTTTTCCCGGAGGGAGCTTTGAATATGACCAAGTATTATTAGTCTCCAAGGCTAAAACTTTTCATTTCATATAAGTACGCTAATGGGGAGATTTCATGTCCTTTGTAAAACTAATGGGTTCATCATTAAAAAGAATCTTCATAAGAAATATCATATGAGTACGAGAAAATTATTTATAAGAAAGATAATCCGTCAAAGGGTACGGATGAGACACTTACAACCAATAAAATTGTATTCGTAATCGACTAAAAAAACTGGTGGTTTAGTAACTCGTACATGACGAGTTGTATCAAGAATATAGGGAAGTGGTGAATTCAATGTTGATGTAGTAGTAGTGGATACTGGAGATGGAGCTTTTTTCAATACAATGCACGTCATTTAGAACATTTGAAGTTACTAGTAGTTGAAATAAATAAGAATGAGACAAAGAATTTGAATTATTTAATTGTGTTGGTGGTTGTTGATAGTGAGTTTTTGATAAGGGAGAAAATTATAATATTGCTTTTTCCTAGCTCTAAAAGCATGAACTAAATATGTATAAATTCGTGACCCGATATCAGAATTATGAATACATACTGCTATCTTACATTCCACAAGAGAATTGAGAATGCGTATTTAGCTTATGGCTACATTAGCCCTGTAGCTCTTTTATATATGTATGCTCCTTCAAAATTTCAGGGCTTTACCCAGCTAAATCCTCGTTATTTCATGTGCATCCATGTAAGTGCTAGCGCTAGCACTTCCAAACCCATGCTCTGCTGCGCCAATCTCACCCACTCGTGCCAGCACCATTCTTTGCTAACTAGCACCAACACTAGACCATTGCTATACTGCATTGGCACAAACTCATTGATAATATTATCTTGCGACAAACTCACAAATTACTCACGTGTTTTGAGTCCAGAACTTCAGTAAATTCTACGATAAATCAAAAAAATTACATGGGGGATTCTTCATGGGTATTGGTACAACAACATGCTGCCTGGTAACACCCCATGATGAGGAAGTTACAAGATAGTGGTAAGGTTGAAGCATTTGATGGATTAATAGAGTAATGGTTTACCGAAAATTCCAAGGCGGTTATACCTTTATCCTACAACTTCCATCTCTCCATCTCTTCACTACCTCCACTACTTACAAGGAAATCGTGTGTTATCAAACTATTACAAATAGGCTTCTTAGCCCATTCAGAAAACATAACAAGCTTATCATTCTCTCAAGCTTTGTTATTTTCTCAATAGTTCAACATCTCTACACACATTTCAACACACGAATTCCTTCAAATTTCTTTGCTCCCTTCCCCTAAGATCAACCCATTTTCTCTCCTTGTGACCGAAACAGGGCGGAACAGCTACTGTCGTGGTTTAGGCTTTCCCTATATGATTTTGATTTCCGAATCTTAAGAAAGGACTTCAACAATATATTTTTTTGCCTAGAATCTTTAGGTACTAACAATTGGAGACCAAAGTGGGAGATTAATCTATCGGTCATGAATCCAATTCTTCAACCATCTGAAAACCAATTCTTCAGTCACCCAAAAAATGGTGGATTTTAGGTCAGGTTCAGCAACCAATCCCAATTCTGGTTCAAAAACCACTACTAATCCCGGCAACACCAGTGGTGGAACTCCAGAGTTCATTACTCAAAACACCACCACTGAAAATATCAACACTCATCTACATACCACTGAATGTGCTAAAAATAAAGAGCAGGCACCACCAACCATGGATGATTTGATGAAGCGGCAGGAAACCTTCGCTGAAACTCAAGTAGCCATGTCCACTACCCAGAAGGAAGTTCTTACCTTTCTTAAGACTTTAACGGAGCAGTTATCACCAGAGCAACGTCATCGTCAAATGGTGAAAGCTAAGAACACAACTGTTGGCGGTGCCAACACGTCAAGAGCTAACGCTCAAAAAGATGATGAAGTACAGAACAAGTTTATCTCTCCCATGATTTGCATCTCTCCATCTCTTCACTACCTCCACTACTTATAAGGAAATCGTGTGTTCCCAAACTATTATAAATAGGCTACTTAGCCTTTCAAAAATATAGACAAGCTTAACATTCTTTACAAGCTCTTTTATTATCAATAGTTCAACGTCTTTACACATAATTCATCATATTTATTTCCTTCAATTTTTTTTGATTCCCTCCCTGAAGATCAACCCATTTTCTCTCCTTGTGACCGAAGCAGGACGGAACGACTACTATCATGGTTTAGGCTTGTCCTATATGATTTTGATTTCCGAATCTAAAGAAATTACTTCAAAAGTACATTTTTTGTCCTAGGAGTAATTTCTAAGTACTAACAACTGGCGACCACAATGGGAGATCAATCGGTCAGTCACGAATCCAATTCTTTAACCGTCTGAAAATCAATTCTTCAACTGTTTTAAAATGGTGGATCTTAGGTCGGGTTCAACAACCAATCCAAATTCATGTTAAAAAACCACTTCAAACCCTGGTAGCACCAGTGGTGGAGTTCCAAAAATCGTTCCTCAAAACACCACTGCTGAAAACGCCAACACTCCTTTCCGTACCACTAAAGGTGATAAAACACAAGGAGCAAGCATCACCAACCATAGATGATTTGATGAAGCGCCAAAAAATCTTGGCCGAAACTCAAGTAGCCATGGTTCTTACCTTTCTTAAGACCCAGAAGGAAGTTCTTACCTTTCTTAAGACTTCAACGGAGCAGTTATCACTGGAGCAGCATCATCGTCAAATGGAGAAAGCTAAGAAAATGAATGCCGGCAGCGCCAACACGTCAAGAGCGAATTCCCAAGTGACGGGTTGAACCCAGCGACGGTCTAACACCAGTTCAAGGACAAGGCTCAGTTAAGACTTCGATACAACAAACCAAGACAAATACAACGATCCTAGACTTCCCCTTCCCCATGGAGGAGGTCCTCGAACTGTTGGAATTGTGGGTAAAAAATGGAGCTATCAAGTTACCGCATGTGCGACACCCATCAACCAAAAAGGACATGTCAGATCCAAAATACTGTCACTTCCACAGATTTTTCAACCATCCTACTAGTGAATGCAATGGTTTAAGGCGTATCTTCAGAAAAAAGATCGATTCAAAAGAGATATGCCCGGGGAATAGAGATGTCCATAAAGATTCCCTCCCGGTCAGGAGCTTCACTCTCTATGGGACTCAGTCAACAAAACTGTCCAATCCATGATGGAATGCATATGTGAACTTCTTTACTTGTCAAAGGTGCAACTGATAGACACATTTTTATGTCTAAATTGTTCTTAATTTCGTATTTTGTTGGTACTCAATTTTGTACTTATCAAAGGACCCCAAAAAAATTGGCTTGAAAAGTTGTTATAGGCACCCAAAAAATTACTAAAGGACCTGTGAGAATTGATAAAGGCACCCACCAGATAGATTAGGGGCACCCTTCATTTTGAATTCAAATCCGGATTGATTCGAAAAATTCCGTTAGCGGGAAATATTCCCTTACGCGTGAAGTGATTTCTGGATTTGATTCAGAAGAGATTTTATTGGGTTTCCTCTTGGATTTGGATTACACTATCCTGTTACGACTTAACAGGGATGGTAAGGGATTTGGAAATGTAAAAAAAAGGAAATTTTCATTAGTTGGAAGTAAAACATGGTAGGATAAAGTTTCGGGATTGTATGAGATATATTTGGGAAGTTACGTGGGGTTTGGAAAGTGGTATCAAGTTATTTGAATAAAGAAACAACTTTAACACGTCAAATTAAGATTCGCAATCCTTGAAAAATGGTGAGAAGTCGATTTACTGTCGAAAAAAGAATCTCTCCCTGATTTGGATATACGCGGTATTAGAGTTTGTTTTGGATTATATTTTGGGTCCTTATCGAGTTAGGAGGAGATGTTAGGGTTTAATAAACCTATAAATAACAAAGAGGAGGAAGAAAAATCAAGGGGAGAAGCTTGGGAAGAAAACAAGAAGAAAAAAAAGTGTTGCTGCTGCTGTAGTAAAAAACACGGAATATACGACGATTTCTTCAACTTAACATCAACGTTTATCCTGAACAGGGGTTGAGGCGGTTTCTTGTAAAAGTAACGACCACAAGGTTGTGGTCTAGTTTTTGAATGATTACATATTTGCACGTTTTAGTACACCGTTAAGGGTATAAGTCCTACTGTTTGTATGCATCAGATTCATTTAGAGGATGATACCAAACCGTCTAGGGAGATGCAAAGTCGACTTAACCCTAACATGAAAGAAGTAGTTCGAACTGAGGTGCTTAAGTTGTTAGATGCAGGTATTATCTACCCTATTTCAGACAATAAGTGGGTTAGCCCCATTCAGGTTGTTCCCAAAAAATCAGGTATCACTGTAGTCTAGAATGATAAGAATGAGTTAATCCCAACCCGAGTGACCACGGGGTGGCGTGTTTGTATTGACTATAGAAAATTGAACAAGGTCACTAGGAAGGACCACTTTCCCCTTACTTTCATCGACTAAATGCTTGAGAGATTAGCTGGATATAGCCATTATTGCTTACTAGATGGTTTTTTTGGTTATAATCAGATTGTTATTGCCCTAGAAGACTAAGAGAAAACCACTTTTACTTGTCCCTTTGGTACCTTTGCATATAGACACATGCCTTTCGGGTTGTGTAATGCACCCGCTACTTTTCAGCGTTGTATGATGAACATATTTTCTGACATGGTAGAATGGTTTTTAGAGGTCTTTATGGATGATTGTTCAGTATTTGGGTCATCTTTTGATGAGTGCTTGCATCATTTGACATTAGTGTTGACTAGGTGTAATGAAAAGAATTTAGTGCTTAATTGGGAAAAATGCCATTTCATGGTTCGATCAGGAATTGTTTTAGGGCATATCGTATCTTCTAAGGGTATAGAGGTAGAAAAAGCCAAATTTGACATTATTAAGACTTTACAGGTTCCCAAAACTGTAGAGATTTTAGGTCATTCTTAGGGCATGCAGGTATTTATCGTCGATTCATTAAGGATTTTAGCTTGATTTCTAGACCTCTTTGCAATCTGCTTGCAAAAGATATTAAGTTTGTCTTTGATGAAGCTTGTTTCGAGGCTTTTTAGAAGCTTACTACCTCCCCCATAGTCCAGGCACCTAATTAGAACATACCCTTTGAGATAATGTGTTATGTTATTGGTGTTGTGCTAGGTCAGCGAGAAAACAAATTACTTCATGTGATTTACTATGCCAACAAAACTCTAAATGATTCCCAACTGAGCTACACCACCACAAAGAAGGAACTGTTATCCATTGTTTCCCAACAAAACTCTACTCTAAATGCCAACAAGACTCCCACAGTTACTGTGTTGCTTGTGAGCGCTGCCAGAAGTTAGGAACCATTTCTCGTAGAAATATGATGCATTTGAACCCTATTTTAGTTATTGAGGTCTTTGATGTGTGGGGCATTGATTTTATGGGTCAATTTCCTAATTCTTTTGGTAATCTTTACATACTTGTCGTTGTAGACCAGTTAAATGGTCTATTCATAAAAGGACAGAGTTCAGGTGTTAGAAATAACATGATAGTCGTCACCATGTCTCGGAGTCTATCTCGACCATATCACCTTCTGTTTTTATTTTTGCATTTTTTTTGTATTTCTCTAAGTGATTTGGTTGGGTACCAATATCGAATTATTATCACCACCATGATGGAGTATGTTGTTTTATTTTATTTAGATCATTATTTTAAAAATAAAAAAATCGAGTATTGACACTTTGATAGCAATATGTGTGTGTTCTCCCTGTCTCCGTCGCCTAAGCAAGCGTGGAACGTAGGATCCATGAGAACTATCATGTAAGAAGCTGATAAGGAGCATACGCTTGGATTCATTAGACCAAATCATGTTGTCAGTACGTTTAATAAAATAATAAATAATTGTTTTATTCCAACTTTCTCTTCTGTAACAGTGGAAATAGTTGTCTGCAACACCATACACTGTTGCAAACTCCCTGTTTACACAATTTTCACTCTTTTCATCTTTGTATCGGAAGAAGCCATTTTTCTAATAATAAAATGGTATATTTTTGTCTAATTAATTTTTATAATTCTTTTATGATTATTTTTTTTTGAATTAAATATTAAATAATGATTTTATCAATTAGTTGTGTTTTCTTTTGATGGGTCATACTTAGTTAGGGCTATTGATGTCTCATACTTTTGATTTATAACTATTATTTTGAAAATCTAACTTTGGCAATATTTAGAATCAATTGAATGTATGAGTTGCAAGATAATTATTAACACTAAATCACTTGAAAAATTGACTAATGGTGGAATCCTTAGTCTCAGTTCTTCCATAATCTTAAATCAATTTTAATTTTATCTTCTTTATTTTTGGTATTGAGAATTAGGTTTAAAAATCAAATCTTCTCAAGTCTGAGTATCCGATCTTTACCACTATTTCTAAAACACATCAGCAACGATAAGATATTTGTATCGCCCTCAATCGTGTTGTGTTTGGTAAACATTTACTCTTTGCTGAAAAAGATACCGTATATCCTGAGTCGGCTTCAGAAGACATAGTCATCAAACATAATGAGAAACTTAGATGGGTACTTCTCACCAACACTCGTCTCAAGGATACCGAGTTTGATCAAACACTAATTGATGCAGAGACTGATGTCAATATCATTATCATAAAGACTCCGAGAGATGCGGGAATTTCCATAACGAAGCTACGCGCTCGTGGACCGTAATCAAGAATTCTGAAGGAAAATCTAGGAGTACTTACGACTACATCACTCTTGAGGTGAAAATGGGTGACACCAAAACACATGCCAAGTTTCACATTTTCAAAGAGATCCAAGTTATGATATGATTCTGGGACACCCATAGGTCTGTAGACACAAGATGGGAGCAAGTGTATCTCCTTTACCGGTGCCAAAACCTCCAAGACTGTCAAGAAGCCAGCAAATCCCGAGGATTGCCTATCAGATGAGTTTCGCCGCACAATTAATCTGGTGTGAAGAAGTTGGCAGGAGAGGATACGGCCTTATATGTTCAAAGGATTCACATATAAGTAAGTCATATCTAACCAACTTCTTTGCAACAAGCGATCATACGTCCCATCAAAGCTTGGGGACTTGGCTCGGATATCAATCCTACTCTGACTCGGCGATGTGAATTGAAAGTTGATCCTTTTTAAAATTTTAACAATTGGGTATGGATTATCTCTACTAGAGACGAAAATAATTAGTAATACGGTTATTAAGAAGACATGTCATGAAGATAAGGGGCCTGAACCCAATTCCTTCCATGTCAGAGATTCGGTGGTGAAAGTTACAGCCTCTCTTGAAGAAGAGTCATATCTTGTCATTGAAAGCTTGATCAGTGGTTACTACAAGCTTGTAAACAATGACAAGCCAGAAGAAGTGGTTATACATGGCAAGTGGCTTAAATCTCACAACGCTTAAAGCATTCTACCACTGCTTCACAATATTTCCCTGTTTTACGCAATATTTGTAATTCCTCCAAAATGTTTGCAATATCTTGCATTCATACTTAGGATTTCAATTTATTAATCAAGCAAAGTATTGTTTCTTTTCAAAAAAAATATCCTTGCAAATCATTCAGAAATCTCTATCCACTCAAAATCCCAAAATAAAACCACAAAAAGCCATGTGTCTCAGAAACCTATAAAACTTAGAAAAATCTAGAAAAATTCCTTGAAAACTGGCTCAACACCTTCATCTTATGCCTTCTCCATTTTCTCAAGTACCTCAGTACCAAGCTTCAACTCCCGAGAAATCCTATCAACTTCACATTTATCCTTGGCAACTGTCTCCAAGTTACCAGATACGCCTCCCTCCTGCAAACGCTTTTCAACAGCTTCTAAGTGACGACAAAGCTATGTGTGACATTAAGATCAACTATTTCATCCTCCTCCAAGGAATCCTTCCAGTCTTGAAGAACTATCTCATAGATTTATCTACAGGGAAGAACAATCATCTCATTCATAGTTGGCAGCAACATAAACACATTCCTCTCTAGAGTACGATAGTTTTCAGGATTACCAACGAAGAAATGGCCAAACTTGTTCCATATCTTGGTATACAGCTCAGCATGGACGGGACAGTAAATCCCCCAATACACACGTGTTTGTGTTGGATCCTATCAAACTTGAAGTTGAAGTTAACTCCAGCGTTCGGATGTTCAACTGGAACAATCTCCATCACATCAACATTATGTACAATGACACCATATGGAGTGTTTTCTTCGAAAATCATGTCAGAAGTGGCTTGCTCATGATTCTGAGTTGGAAAAGACACATCACCAGTATCACGGTTCATGGTAATCTCCAATCCTTCATCTACAAGTTCGTCTCTCTGTTTTGGTTCGTTCCCCCTAAAAAACAGAGACATATTATAAATATAATGAGTTAAAATATATCAAGAACAAGTCATGAAATCCATTACATATGTTCATTACCAACTTAAAAATTCATAGAAAATTGTTTTGGGTCATGGCATATGTCTTAGAAAGGTTATGGGTCGTTTTGCAAAAATGTCGTCAGAAACATCTTTGCACTTCCCTCCAGAAGAACTGAAACTGGCGCTAATTGGTAAGGAATTTTGGGGAGAAATATATGTTGAATGATTCTTACGGATGTATACTATGATACACTAGAAGGACACGCCAATCGGATAAACGAGCTAAAAAGGGTGGCCGAAACGCTCGACTACATGACAACTGAAAACCTATAGAATTCTGCCTGGAAAGTTCTGAACTATCGGTGTCAGATATTTTTCACCTAGTAAATGGACTTCAAATCAAGAAATTCTTTTAAAAAATGTTATCGCTTTTTGTTAGCTAAAGAATAGAGGTAAACCACCTCATTTCGAGTTCAGATGAAGATTCTACGACCATTACGGTAAGAAGACCTGAATCTGAATTTTTCTGACAGCGAAAACTGCTAAAGTCTTTCATGAAATCATGTATTATTCTACACATTGGATGGTTTAAGAGATATAATCATGTCATTATGATTCTAAAAAAATGGAGTAAACTTACTTGGATCTGTAACAAGCCATCGGAAGCAGAAGGCATCTCATAATGCGACTCGCCACAAAGTTCTGTGTTTTCAACTCCGGATTCTTCAATTTCTTAAGTCTGGAACGATTTTTCAGGTCCATTATCATTTTGGCCTTCTTCCTCAGTACTTCCAACCACAACGGTACTTTTTGATAATAGGGTATCTGTGTTGCTAGGCATCTAAGAATAACGATTATTCATAAGAGTCGGAATTCATCAAGTTCAGTAAAACGAAAGATTATGTGAATTGGTGATATTCAGAAGAAAGTTTACTTACAACATAAGGAGACAAAACTCTAATAGAAGCTAGGACACCAAATTTGAAAGGTTGAATACTCAAGTCACCTTGATGAGTCAGGCTCTCAGACTATGTAAAGGTGCTCTTCATGAGGAGATAGATTTATTTCATACAGAAAGAAAGAGTAAGAGAAAAAACAAGACGTTTACCTTCTTCCAAGGACGGTATCCACTTCCAGGCATTATTACCCATGATATTTTATCCCTACTCTGAGGAGTGATGTTCGTCATAATATCAGACTAAAGTGCTTTGGGAGCCACGACTGCAAGAAACGAATTGAATACTTAATTACTGAGTAAAGGATGATGATTAAACGGATGATGATTTGAGATACCTGTGTCAAGTTGACGATCGAATCACGTTCGTTCAATCTGTTAACTCCTTCTCATAAGGCTCACCATGTACACCGGAAGGCTCACTAGACACGAAGTTCTTTAGGAGGGTAAGTTGTGCGTTCTAGAAATCAACTTATTCATTAGTGACACATTCTTTTATGTCAGCCTGAAGAAAGGGAATGCTTCGACCAGGTATGGTATGGGCACCCTCAGATCGCTGGAGCACGTCTATATGAGGCGTCGTAGTACGGTAACAAGGAATGGACTGATCAAAACCCATTTTCCGAGCAACCCTATCGATGTTATAAATCTTCATATTATAATTATCAAAGCGAACAACAAGAATACACCCTGGAGTACAACTAATCATAAAAGTGGCCTCACCAACTGTAACAATATTACCTTCATCACTTAGGCCAGAGCGTAGGACAATATCAGAGCTCTCAGCAAAATTCTTCGGTGGAATCACATGTTGAAACCTCGAACCCCAAGGTTGAAATTCACCTTCTTCTCATTGTCCATTAAACTAATAAGACTAACAGGAGAAGGTTTCTTCTTACTCCAACGGTGTATTCTAGCATACTCTATCTTTGCACTTGGATAAAAAGGCTTGGCCTTTGGCGCATACTCAGGAAAATGTTCTCACAGCCAGGCTTGCATAAACATAATAGGGATAAAAGACTCTATCTTGGCATGAACATTAAAAATCCTTATATCACGAATGTAAGTATCCAAATGAAAGTATAAAGAGCCTAGAAACAAATTACCAAGAGGAAGAGTTTTTCCACCGGCAAACACAATAGCAAGCGGAACAAGTGAAGGCTTCAATTGACCTCGAGGAGAATCTTCGAACACGTTTCTGGAAAGCCAAAGTAAAAGAAATGCATCAATGTATAAAGGATCGTCAACAGCAAGTCCGTCAACACTTGTACTTCTGTTCCACTAGTAGTCAACCCAAACCGAATAATTCTTGTTATTGCAACGACCAGACTCCTGTAAATTTTATATTTTCTGAACAAGGATGGCGCCATATTTCTTCTCCTCCTCAGACCATTCAAGTGGAATGCTACTAACAAAGAGCAGTTGCAGCAAGACCGCCATGTCCTCCAAGGTGATTGTTAACTCAACCCAAGCACATGCTGCTGAATGGGCTGGACCGCACCAACGAGAAGCAAATGCAAACAGACCCTTCGTGTCCTTGTTAGTGTTCAAAGTCTTAGAAAATTGCACAACATGGAATATCTTAGCATTTTCTAAAACCATCTTCACCTGAGGATTATTCAACATAACTTTAACCTATCCTTTCCATTCAGATTGAGGAGTTTGGAATGTCTTAAAATGAATAAACGAAGTCATGTATTCTCTTGTTTGCAAACAACACCTGACAAGATCCTGTGGATAAATACTCTGAGGCTGAGGGGCAATATTGATGTTCAGAATAAAATTGCCAACATAACCATGCTCAACAACCTCTTCAACAATACCATCAAAGAGCTTATCATAGATGCTGGGCACATCGTCTAGAGAAACAACATCAGATTTTTTTCTTCCGCCACGACTAGAAGCAGTGGTAGCATTATAATCATGATCGTTAGACATCTACAATGGGTTTGGATAATATTTACGTCAACAACTGGACAATCATACGCAAGGTTTGGTTCTACTTTATGTTTATATAGTGTTGGAATGCAAATACGTGCTTATATATATAATTAAAACCAACAATCAAGGAAATTTGCTATAAACCCTAGCGTACTTGGTTAAAGCTTAACAACGCTGCAGTGAAGCCAATGAAAGATTATTACAATCAGAGACAACAATTGTGGAACTGGAGTTCACCTGCAGTAAGATGTCAAGAAGATCATTATCAAGCCAATAACATGCTTATGCAATGAACCAAACAATAATAACTAAAATAGTGAGTTAACACTCACGTAAAAGAAAAGGAAAAAAAATATGAGCAAGTGCTCACGTAAAAAAAAAAAGCTTCACGTGAATTATTCACGTCAAAAAAGAAAAAAAAAGAAAAAAAGAGAATCTTACCTGGTCGGTGCCGGAAACTGGATGACGGTGATCGGATGGTGGTGGCGCCAACGGGAGAAAGATGCTGCTGCTGCTGAGTGGGAGGAGAAAAGGAGAAAGGCTTTGGTGGTCGGTGATGGAGAATAATAAAAATAATAATAAGAGGGTTATGTCCCTTTTATAGTAATTGGTTTCCAAATCTGGGTCAAACATGTGTTTCCTCTTTGAAGCCATCGTCTCGTGTTGCACACGGGTCAATTTTAGTCTCTCCATCATACAAATCAGCCACGCCTCGCTAACTTACATTCTCTAGACGATACTCTATCACCTGCAAGCACTACTACATCAACTATTGTCCCTTCATCAATTGTTCGACATCAATGGAGCGTTATCAAATAAAAATATCTGGTAATATCCGACAACTGAAACTTGTTGACTTTTTTTTCTTATGACGGTAAAATAAAAATCATCATCTAGTGCTTACCATGAAATATTACTGTTCCAAGCTAAGGAGGTGACTTAATGTTGATGGTGAGTTTTTGAAAAGAGAGAAAATTGTAATATTGCTTTTGCCTACCTGTAGTATAAATTTCTGACCCGGTTTCAAAATTATGAATACATACTGTTATCTTACATTCCGCAAGAGAATTGAGATTGCGTATTCATCTCATGGCTACATTATCCCTGTAACTCTTTTATATATGTATGCGCCTTCAAAATTTCAGGGCTTTACCCAGCTAAACCCTCGTTATTTCATGTGCATCCATGTAAACTATCTGCATTAACCGGAACACACTGATTATGCAAAATTATGAACTTTCAGAATAGAGGATATGCCATATCTGAATAAAAACGTTAATTAGATGTATACCATCTAATTGTAGAGTCGCATCAAGTATAATCTCAAGTTGCAAACTTTTACAGCTGAATCTCTTGAAAATGTTTTGTATGCACTGCATAAAAGTTAAGCACAAATGCTAAACAATTAAATATCATGCGACCGAGAAGCCCTAAATAAGACATAACTATGACCACGACATTAGAAAATGCCAACGCTAGCAACCATAGGCAATGGCCATGGCACCATCAAGTGCCAGCCTTAAAAAGCCTTAGCCAACTAGTCCATGTGCCAAACCAGCTAAATAACGCCCATACGCAAACAACAAAGGCAACGACCAAAACTAATGCCGACACAGCGCTAGCGCTAGAGATAGCATTCCCCTTTCCTCACCTTTATGCGTCTTCCCGCCCATGCTCTGTTGCGCCAACCTCACCCGCTCGTGCCAGCACCATTCTTTTCTAACTAGCACCAATACTAGACCATTGCTATATTGCATTGGCAAAACTCATTGATAACATTATCTTACGACAAACTCAAGAATTACTCATGTGTTTTGAGTCCATGACTCCACTAACTTCTATGATAAATCAAAACAATTACATGGGGGTATTCTTCATGGGTATTCGTTTGGTGGTTTACATCAACATGCGACGTGACAACACTCCATGATAAGGAAGTTACAAGATAGTGGTAAGGTTGAAGCAGTTGATGGAGTAATGGAGTAATGGTTTCCTAAAAATTCTAAGGCGGTTATACCATTATCCCATAAATTCCATCTCTCCATCTCTTCACTACCTCCATTACTTACAAGGAAATCGTGTGTTCCCAAACTATTATAAATAGGCTACTTAGCCATTCAGAAAAACAGAACAAGCTTACCGTTATTTACAAGTTATATTATTTTCAATAGTTCAACGTCTCTACACACAATTCATTACATTTATTTCCTTCAACTTTCTTTGCTTCTCTCCCTAAGATCAACCCATTTTCTCTCCTTGTGACCTAAGTAGGGCGGAACGAATACTTTCGTGGTTTAGGCTTGTCCTGTACGATTTTAATTTCCGAATCTAAAGAAAGTACTTCAACAGTACATTGTTTTGCCTAAGAGTAATTTTTAAGTACTAACAATGGTGAATTTACTGTTGCATTAGGTAAAGGAGAATTAGTTAGAGTATCGAGGAATATGGTTTAAAGTAGTGATGTGCAATGAGTGATATCATGCAATGGTAAAGGCAAACAATTGATATCATCATCATAAAAATAATTGTTAGTTGTAAAATTAAGCATCAATAAATGTTGGAGGAATATCCGACTTAGATTGTACAAAATGCAAATCCACATTAAGGAATACATGCACGTGAAACATGACATCCCTATTTATAAACTTAGTATGGGTATGCAAATTATAAATAAGATAACCTTTACAAACGTGGGGATAGCCAAGGAAAATACAAAGACAAGCTCGATAATCAAATTTATCTTTTACATGAATATTGCGAGCAAAGCATAAACAACCAAAAACTCGAAGCGATGAATAGTTTGGAACTTTTCCAATTAACATCTCATATGGAGATTTGTTTCCAAGAGAAGGAGATATAATCTTTTTAATTAAAAAGGCATCAGTTAATTCACCCCAAAATTACATAGGTAAGGATGCTTGAAAACATAGTACCCAGGTAACATCCAATAGATGTCGATGCTTGCATTCCACAACACTATTTTGTTGAGAAGTATCTACACAAGAACATTGATGTATCACACCATTGTTATAAAACCAAGTATGAAGATCTTTAGAAAGAAACTCAAAATCATTATCATATTGAAAACTTTGTACTTAAGAAAGCACAATAGAGCCTAAAGCAGTTAGAATAATCAAACTGGTTATAAAAATTGATTAATAACATGAGTAAATAAATATTGTGAATGCATTAAAGTTTTAGATTTAGTTTTCGTTAAGAATAACCAGGTACATCTAGTATAATCATCCATGGTAGTTAAAAAGAATCCATCACCATTATGAGAGGGAACAAAAAATGGTCCCCAAATATCAGCATAGAATAGTTCGAACAGACGAGTATTAAAAGAAGAAATTTTATTATATTTGAAAGACGAATATTTGTCCCTGAGGCATACATCACAACCATGATCAAAATTAAAAAAAAAATAACCTCAACTTGACTAGACCAAAAACGAAACCTAACTAAGCTTGGAAGTCCCAAGCGACAATTCCAAACATCAAACGATTTATTCTTGAAAAATGATGAAATACTTCCTCCGTTCAAGTTATATAAGCATAATTCTTATTTTTGGTTATCCATCTAGATAGGCATAGTTCTAATTCCTAGATAGTTTTTCCTTATATACCCTTATTAATGATATTAGTATGGAATATTAATTAAATACCCTTATATCTACACACCTTCATAAATACCCTTATCAAAAAATAAATATACCCTCCATCTTCTAGAAGGAATATTCCCGAAATGTTAGATTACTACTTTACCTTTATATAAATATCTATTTTTAACCGTTACAACCTTTATTTTTCAGCAGCGATTTTCTTCTCTCATTATCGGTTTTCTCTTCTCTCTCCAGAGAAAAATGGAAAAAATAAATAATCAAACTGCAACAGATCAATTAGAAGTAGAAAAAAATATCAAAAGCAACAAAAACGAGATCATTCTAAGTTTAAAGCAGATCAAATCAAAACAAAAATTAGAATTTCTGAAAATTGATTTTTCAAAATATCGATTTACTGTGTTGTTGATCAAATTTGAAGATTCACATCAAGATTGAAAAGGTATAATAAACATTTTCCTATTCGATTTACTGTAATCTTCTTACTAGATTTACTAATTTTTTAAAACAATTTTAATTTGATTTCTTACTGCATGAAGTTTTCATTTCTTTTAAAAATGATACATGTAATTTTCTCGATTAGTTTGTTTGTTGAATGATTTAGTATAACTAATACAAATTTTGTTTGATTTCGTTAGTTTTTTTTTTTTTTTTTTGAAACTTGTTTTTTAGTCCTGTTACTGAATTGAATTTGAATTAGTTGTTGTATGTTCTTCATTATTAAGGGGATACTGATGATGTTAATTTTAAGAACTGATTTAGTACAAATGAATTTGCTTAGATTTGATATTAATTTTGTTCTTATTTGCTGTTGCATGTGATCGAAACAACGAAAATTCAACTACGTTGCTGGTGTTATTAAAGAAAGAAATATCATGTAAAACTCAAAGTGTATGTTCCCTAATTTTACTGATTTTGAATTATGCTTGATGAAACCAAAACTTGGATCAAACAATAGAAGTTGACACCATTGAAATACATGTTGGACACAGATTATGGTTTCAACAATCAAAGTTGGCACCATACAAAATGGAATCCAGGGCATGTTTGATGTCAACTATGGTTGTTGACACCAAAGTCTATGGTGGAATGTTGGTTGTTGTGGTGGTGTTTGTGGTAGAGCTGCACAGGAACCGACCAGTCAAACCGTATCCGACCGAGCCCGACACAACCGCGGTTTATATAACCGAACCCGACCGTTGCGTCTTGGTATACAGTTTCCAAATTACATAATTGTTAATGATGATTCGGTTCACGGGTTTAATATGAACACCGACCGAGTCCGCCGTATAAACCGATTAATTATGACCATTGATTATTCTTCATCCTAACCCTTCATCTATTATCAATACTTTAAACCTAAAAAACCTCATTTCATTTCTAATCTACTACTTTGTTGGTTCATTAGCTGAAAGTTTGAATATTAATAAATTTATCATCCCAAAAGTCACACAAATTCAAAACTTACGAATTAAGTATGGAATTTGAGCCACAGCCAAGAATAATTAACGAAATTTGTTCATATACGTATGTTGTTGAGTTAACAGTGCTCACAACTAGACCCAATCTTGAAGATAAGATAGTACGTATTTCTTCCTACTAGTATGGTTGTGAACATGGTTAAACCAGAACATACCGCTGACCAGACCTAAGCTAAGTTCCTTCTTGACTGAACAGTGCTTAAACGATGTGCTGGAAAAGTAGGTTTTGTATCAATAGTTTGAATGTAATGATTCACCCTTTTTTTATTAGTCTTTAGTCTGGAAGTCAATATGGGATAACAGGATTGTCTTTAATGTTTGTTCATATACCACCATAAGTAATTTCTTTTTCAAATGAGGTGAATAATATTACAGTATTAATTTTCTATGCTATAACAAGGAAACAAATTAAACATGTTCGTGGTAGCAGGCAATAACTATGTCATAGCATGTATCTAACTGAATATGAGATAATAAGCATGCCAAGTTGGAAAAATATCTGTTTCACATCATTTCCTTGCCGTGCTTTGGAAATAGGCTCAGAACTTAATTAAGTATGGATGAACTGTGCATTCCACGGTTTAAACCGTAAAAACCCAAAATCAAACCGGATGACTCGGTACGGTTTAAAATCGATCCGTCTATAGACGGATTGGTAGATGGTTTTGAATTTTAAATCCCGTCTATGGATGGTTTGGTAGATAGTTTTGATTTAAAACCGAACCGACGTTCTGATGTGCAGTCCTAGTTTTTAGAGTGGTGGTGGTGATAGAATGTTGGGGGTAGAGTGGTGGAAGTAGTGGTGGTAGTGATGGTGTTTGTGGTTGAATGGTTGTAGTGGTGGTGTTTGTGGAGTTGTAGTGGTGGTGGTGGATAATGACACTATGACCAAAATCTGCTGTCAACAATCAAAGTTGACACCATACAAAATGGAATCCAGGGCATGTTTGGTGTCAACTATGGTTGTTGATACCAAAGTCTATTGTGAGTAATAAAACTATACTTTATAAATAAATATTGCATGCACTGTATGGAAAAAGCTAACTATTTTATAGTTGTTTGAAAGCAGATTCAGAAAAATGAAGAGATCAGCAAGGAAAAGGAAGAATGATAAAGAAGAAGATGAATCGCAAGAAATTAACAGAGTTAAAGAACCAAAACGAAAGGCGAAGAAGAAAGCTGAAGTAGAAGAAGAATATTAGGAATCTCAAGAAGTTAACACAGTCAAAGAAACAAAATGAAAGGTAAAGAAAAAAGAAGAAGAAGAAACAGAAGAAGAAGAGGAGGAATCGTAGAAAGTTCTAAAAGGTAAAAATGATTGATTTGAATATGTATGCAAGTAAATGTTTAAGTATATTTCAAAAAGAAACTAAAAAAAATGATTGATTTGTATGTATGCAGGTAAATCGAGGGCAAAAGAGTCTAAGTAAAAGGCTGGTTTGATTCCAATGATTGAAATGGGAAGGTTTTTATACAATTTACTTGAAGTAGACGATGATTCAAATGATAAGAAGAAGAAACCTATCAACTCAGAAGCATTCAAAGCATGTCATTTTTTTTTCTTCAGCCCACTTTATAGAAACAATGTTGAAGAAGTGATCGACGAGAAATGTTTGACTAAGAATCCACTTGCGATGGAGCTCATACTTAGTGGATACAACTCAGAAACCAAGAAGTTCAAATTTGGAAATTCAGGACCGTGTGCACTAACAACAGACAATTTTTCTCTTATCTTTGGCATTAAAAGACTTGTAGAGAGTGCCTAAGTGAAGAAGATTATAAAAGAAAGACCATGAGTTGAGCATATGGAATTCTTGGATAACAAGTTCCAATCATAGAAAGACCCTAGTTGTCAATATAAGATAACAAAGAAAGAAGTGGAAAAGAAATTAAAAGATGCAACGGCAAATAAGAGTGACCCTCAATACTTCCTACGATTATTTCTATGTGGCTTTGCACAATTCTTTTCTTCACGGACTCGGGAGCATCAAGCTTTGAAAGGAAGTGGCTGTCACACATCTTCCTCATGGATCAAGTGTCGTTGCCAGACCACATTATGGACTATCTCATGAACAAGATCGAAAACCAAAAAAGACAGAATGGAAGTGTTATTGGTTCCACACCTCTTCTAATGGTAAAAAGAAACCATGTTTAGTTTGTGAAGAGTTAAACAATACACATGTTTATTTTGTGAAAGAATATTAAACTCTTTGTTTCTCAATTTGCAGTATTGGTTCTGCGAACATACCGAAGACTACATCAAAAAGAGGGAAACCTTTGAAACAACAACTCCGAGATACGTCAGATGGAACCAAACAACATTGTGCAATCAACTTATAACATATTTTGGCAAAAAAAAAATTCGATGGAAAGAACATCAACATGAAGTGGTTCACAAATAACAAGGTATGTTAATAATATACGATAGAATATAAGATACATTAGATACATACATTAGATCAATATAAGATAGCATGGTAAAAAAAAATCTAACTTTTTGGTGTCAACAATGGAAGTTGATACCATAAACCTGTGTCAACAACCACAGTTGACACAAAACTGAAGACTCAGGAACTTGTGGATTACAGTTTTTTTTAGTGTCAACAATGGAAGTTGATACCATAAACCTGTGTTAATAACCAAAGTTGACACAAACTGAAGATCCAGAAACCTGTTGATTATATTTTTATGGTATCAACAATGGAATTTGACACCATAAAACTGTGTCAACAACCAACACCATATTAGCACTGTGTTTTGCTTACCATATTGTGTATTGCTATACAGTTTCATAAAGAGTATATGGAAGCATCCTCAGAAGAAGAAAACAATCTAATTGATCTAGCATCACCTAAAAGGGAATTGGAAAAGGAGAAAAAAAAGAACAATGACCTATTAGAAGACGACATACTACTTTATTATGAAAAGAAAGAAATCGTGTATGAGAGAAAGAATAAAAGAACAATGTTTGTCAACAACACGATCTACTTGAGAAATTTGGTTAAGAAGAACAAAGACATCATGCAACTGGAAGCTGAAGATTTCATGGAAATTGTAGTGATTGACAACCAATTGAAGGAATGAGAGGCAAGGGAAAAGAAGATAAAAGAAACAAGTGCAAGAAAAAAACCAGAAAGTGCCAAAGACTCAGCAACTGCAAGATAGTCATATATGAATCCAGTGGGAGAATCATCTAGAAAAGCGGATACTGCCGAAGACTCAGAAACTGTCGAAGAGTCAGCAAATAAATTAGTGGAAGAGCAATTTATAAAAGAGAATGAAAGTTAGTTGCACTTTCAAGGAGACGATCCACTAACATAAGGAAATGAAATGAATTTTGACATTGAAGTCAAAGATTCGATGAACGAGGAAAGCTAGAATAGTGGACAACCATAAGAAGGAAATAAAATGATCGAGTCGCTGACAGAGGAAAGTCCAAATGATTTGGGAACTCAATAAAGGTCTTGGCAGAAAGGGTATGATTGCGGAAATAAGAAAGAACAAACCCGAGAAAAGTCTTTGTTTGAACTCTTTGAGGGAGGAATACCATGCTTCAATAGATGATGATGAAACAAACAACCAAGTTACTGTACATATTGATTCAATCATCATAGGGATTGACCAAACTATTGCATTGGCACAAGAGAAGAATCTTGTTGTCGTAGACGATGATGTGAAGAAGATGCTGTAATTGACGGGAGACACGGTAATTTATATAACTCCTCCTCCTCTTACAGTAATGCATCCAAATACATCTAGGTATGTGCCTTCGGGTACTACCCCAAATTTCAATTTGATAACAGCATCATTAGATGCAACTCCAACACCCCCAGTAGAAGAAGAAATGGACTTGGATCTTTTTGTCACTCCAACAGAAGAAGCATGTAGAAAAGGGTTGAAAAAAATATACCAAGTAGATTCCATTGAAGGGACAACCGAAGATGAAGATTCCGAGATACAGTTGGTCAGTGTAGAAGAGCCAGAGAGTCAGGAACAACCTAAGCACCATATGATGGGTTTTATTGAAAAGGGTGTGAAGAATATAACAAGACCAAAGAAGAGGACGACTACTTGACGACTACACTACTAAAGGAAAAAAACAAAATAAAAAGAAGGCAAAGAAGGGAAGGAAAAGAGCAAAGAAAAAAGCGAAAGCTGTTGATATAGTTGATCTCGAAAACTAAATTGACGTCACACCAGCAGAACCAGAAAGGCAGAAGAGACCAGAAAAACTATCACTATGGAAATCATGCAGTCAGGAACAAGAAAAACTCCTTCGGCCATTATTTGAGAATGCAACATAATGGTAAGTAACTCACTTCACACAAACTTATGTTGTTATTACTGCAATGGTTTGGCGCAAACGAGCATCAACGGAAGGCATATCCAATTTCTGATGGATAACAATAACATTAATAGAGACTCCAATATGGAAAACCCGAATGAACAAAGATACAAGAAGAACTTGATTTTGTCAACAGATGATTATATAAGTAAAGAAAACCTTTTTGTTTTTATTGAAGTATGATGCCAAACAAAAAAAATGAAAAATTGATGTTAAAAGATATAACAAAATGATGCAGGTATACTTGAGACGAGTTGTAGCCAGTGCAAATGCAAGCAAGGTAGAGAAATATGGGATTGCAAAGAAGTTAAGGGAGCAGTACAATGTGGATATCGTGAATATTGACGAGATATTCATCCTAATACCAATGTGCATGACCGATAGGTCAGGAAATCCATATCATTGGGTGTTGCTGGGGAAGATAAGAGGAAAATAGCAAGTGTACAACTCCCTTTTCAATAATAGTGGATATAACATAGAATATATTATAATGATAAAACAAATTACGCAAGTACTCAATGAGATGGGACACAAAGATCCTCAGACAGGTGAAGAAGTATCAACAAGGTTTGAGAACTATATAGTCCCACAACAACAAGAAATTGACTGTGCAATGGACTTGTGCTTGTACTTGAATACCTTGGTAAAACATGGTAACTGCGAACACCTAGTCAAGATGCATGACATACATGCAAAGATGCAAAAGAAAAGGGTGAAGATGGCTACAAGAATCTTGGGAGAACTTGGTGCATGGAAGCAAGAAGATGAACACCAAGAATAAGAAGTCCAACAAGTTTCTAAATCTATCTTGGTTCAAGAGATAATTAGATTGCAAGACTCAGGTGAAAAAGTTCAAGAGATAATTGCATTGCCAGACTCAGTTGAAAATCTTGACTAATGTAGGTATGCAAATGGTATTTAACATATTATGATTTGTAAGTTTGTTCATGGTACTAAAACATTTTTAATGTAGGTCTGAAAAAAAAACATCTTATCTTAGTGTAAACATGTTAATGTAAGTCTGAAAACTACTTTTAGAGTTATTGACATATTATTACTTAATTCTTATTGTTATTTATCATGAATGGATAGATTATTGGTTCATTAGAGTATAAAAATAATGTAGGTGTATAGCTAAAATGGAGATGACTTAAAAGTAATCCTTGTAAAAAAAAAATTGAGTATCAACAACCAAAGTTGACACCAATATGTCGTGTTAACAGTGGAACTTGACACTGAAAAAATAGAATTCAGGAATACAGAACCCAGATTTTGGTGTCAACAATGGAAGTTGATCCTAAAACCTGATGTCAACAACCAAAGTTGACACCAATACGTCGTGTCAACAATAAAAATTGACATTGAAAAGATGGAATCCAGGAACACAGATTCCAGATTTTGGTATCAATAATGGAAGTTGATTCCAAATCCTGATGTCAACAACCAAAGTTAACACCAATATGTCGTGTCAACAATGGAAGTTGACATTGAAAAGGTGGAATCCAGGAACACAGATTCCAGATTTTGGTGTCAACAATGGAAGTTGATCCTAAAGTCTGATGTCAACAACCAAAGTTGACACCAATATGTCGTGTCAACAATGGAAGTTGACACTGAAAAGCTGGAATCCGGGAACATTGATTCCATATTTTGGTGTCAACAATGAAAGTTGATCCCAAAGCCTGATGTCAACAACCAAAGTTGACACCAATATGTCATGTAAACAATGGAAGTTGACACTAAAAAGATAGAATCCAGGAACACAGATTCCAGATTTTTCTGTCAACAATGGAAGTTGATACCAAAGCCTGATGTCAACAACCAAAGTTGACATCAATATGTCGTGTCAACAATGGAAGTTGACAGTGAAAAGATGGAATCGAGGAACACAGATTCCAGATTTGGTGTCAATAATGGAAGTTGATCCCAAATCCTGGAACAACAAACAAAACTGGAGCCTGTAAATTGACATACTTAGCAGAAACACAAAAAAAAAACATTCATAAAACTAAACTAAAATATATGTCATTAAAAACATAACAAATCCAAAAAACAAAAGGCATAAAAAAAAGGTATGTCTTAAAGAAGTTCACAAGTTCAAAAAAAGTAACATCACAAGATACTCTTAAAGAAGTTCATAAGGTTGTAACCAACATAACTTCAGAACAACACTCAAGAAGTTATACAACCTGCAATTTGACTGCTTGCGAAATATTGGTGCATGAGGAGCCAATGGAGCTCTATGACAGGTTGCACGGTTGTGATAGCAAAGCATGCAACACTTACCACATATTCTCTTCTTTCTAACTTTCTCACGAGCACCCTTGTACCTTTTAGCAGTTGGTCTTCCTTCTTGTGCTCGACCACCATTAGGAGGAAGCACGTACCCCTCTTATTTTTCTTCAGGAGGTTTTCCATAATCCGGAATCGGATAAATGGGTCGAGAATACAAACCTTTGTAGAACTCATTAGTATAAAAAGGATGATGTGCTTGTATGGTTCATCTTCTCCAATATGCAACATTTTCATTGAATGCGTGCAAGGAAAACTATGATTCTGCCACCGTTCAAGTCCATCATATGCTTTTCGGTTGGAGAAATAACCTCAAAAACCTTCTCACTGGATCTTCGAACTTTGTAGACACAATAGTCATTTATCCTCTTGTTCAACCTAGCTTGCATCCGTGGAGTAAGCCTCGTTGTCTCATAGTCCACTTACTAGAATCCAATTTCCTCTTGTAGTTCTGCTTTATTAACTAAGCACGAATAACATCAACCAACTCAAGTGCTAAAAGCTGCTTGTCATTCCTAATCCAACTATTAAAGCTTTCATCAACATTTGAGGTGTTCTCCTCATACCTTTTTTCGGGAAATGCATGAGCAGCTAAATTCTTCAATTAAATCTTTACCATCCACTCAATAACTATATTCAATTTTCAGATTGCTCATACTCATCGCAGCAGCAAGAAATTTCTCCTTTGTTAATGCATTGTAGCACCCTTGGAATAACTTGACAACGGTTTATCTACTCTTTCCCTTCGGAACAGGAATATTTTCTTTCATATGGTAAAAGAAGTACGAATGTGAAACATTGGGGAAGATCTCAGGGATATACTCCAAAAGACCGGTTCCACGATTTGATATGATGGTCAATTCATGATCTTCACGGATAATTTGCTTAAGAACAAACACCAACTTTCACCATTTTTCACAAGGGACAACTCCAAATGCAACTGGATAGATCTCTACAAAAAACCAAACACCAAAAATTTAAAAAATAAATGATAAACAAGTTAGCTACAGATTATGGTGTCAATAACAAAAAACACTGAACAATTTAGCTACAAATTATGGTGTCAATAACGAAAATTGACACTAAAAATAGTGTCAACAACAAAATAAAATGAAGTAAACTAGTGTCAACAACCTTGGGAACAGGGTTCAGGGTAAACCTTGAACCTTAAAACCCTGGACCCTATTAGCCCTGCACCCTGAAACCCTAAACCATATACCCTTGAACCCTTGAACCCTGAACCAGGGAACAAGTTAAATCAAATTATGGTGTCAACAACCAAAATTGACACTAGTAACTAGTGTCAACAACCAAATTTGACAGCATAAAACAATAAAAATCCTAGAATAAGTTGGTTCCAAAAACTAGAATACAGTTCAAAGCATGCTAGTTCAAAAAAATATGAATCCTAGTACTTTGCCTAGTATTGCTGAGTAAAACATTCATGCATTGGTTACCATTTTAGGAAAAAGAGAAGAAACCAGAAATTGATACGATTAAAGAGTAAATGATTAAAAATTCATACCTTGGTTACCAGTTTTGCTGCAAGCAACCATAAGACCCCCCTTGAACTTACCAGTGAGAAAGGTAGCATCAACAATTAGCATAGGACGACAATAAGTATTAAAACCAGTGATGGAAGCTTCAAAAGCAACAAAAAACCTTTGGAACTGCCGTGTTTCACTATCATACTCAAACTTGACGACACTTCCAGGATTGTAGCGTGTAACGACATCAAAATACCAAATAAAGTATGATAGGACTTGATGTCATCACCCCATAAACATTTTTTGTTGAATTGTAAACCACGGTATGCCTGACTATACGTAATATCAACTTCGTATTCTCTATGGAGAAAACCTTTGACATCAGCCACAGACTTCTTCTTCGTTGATGATCTTATATCATCTATTAAAAAGTTCTTTAAATATAACTTCCTCATTCTAACCTTGGTTGTATCTGAACAAGATAAATCACATGAATATTGTGGGATACATCTCTTGCATTCAAAAACACCATTGTTTTTGGAAACGAGAAAGCATGAAACCTCCAAGGATAACTATGTAATTTCTTGAACTTACACACCACGGTGTAGCGTGATTTGTCACTCTTAACAATATCAAACTTGTAACCACTTTGAATTGAGTACTTAAAAACAGCATCACGAGCTTGATCAACACCTCTTTCGAACACCTGCCCTACACCACTTAGGATATCATCCCATGCATCAACCTTTCTTGGTACCTTTTCAATCAAAGATAAATCATTAGTGACGTCTTCTACAACAAGTACCTCATCGTTTGAAACACAACTTGATGATGATGAAGAAGGTGCATAAAATGAATCTTCGACACTAGTAATCTGCTGGATTATAAATTTCGGGACATCAATCCGATTCGTGATGAAATAGTGAATTAAGAATCTCAAATCCAAATCTGAACGAATGATATTGGAAACTCCTTCCACACTATAAAAAAACTGTATGAGCTCTTCAGGAAGATAAGGCCAACTATATTTCACGACACCTAAATTACAAAAGAAAAACTATGCAACAACCGTGTTTGGCCTGCAACAAAACATAAAAGACTAAAAACTCACAAAACAACCAAACTTGACACAATAAAAAATGAATCCAAGAACAAGTTGGTTCAGATTGTAGTGTCAACAACCAAAATTGACACCATAGAATGGAATCCAAGAAAAAGTTAGTTCAGATTGTAGTGTCAACAACCAAAGTTGACACCAATAACTAGAATTCAAAAACATGTTTCGCAAGATTATTGTCTTCATGAAAGCACAAATTCACTACAACAAAAACCTACAACAAAATTTAAACTAAGCAAGATATTCACTAGAAACGCACTTCACTTGGGGGGCTGCCCCCTCGTGAGAGATATAGTCATGGTGGAATCTAAAAAAATAATAATGACTGCATAATCAAATACTCTCCATTCTACACAAATGTATACATTCATTAAAAAAAAAACAAAAAATCACGTAAAACCTGATTCAGCCCCCTCGTGAGAGATATAGTCATGGTGGAATCTAAAAAAATAATAATGACTGCATAATCAAATACTCTGCATTCTACACAAATGTATACATTCATCAAAGACAACAAAAAATCATGTAAACCTGATTCATTAAACAACGTATTTCTCCTTCATATGTATATATTCATCAAAAAATAACATAACTCATATCAAGAATGATAACACAAATCAAAAATCAAAAAATCAAATCAAAACCTAAAATGAAACTCAAAACGTACCTGTTAAATATATTATTCACGACCTCGAGTTCAAATGAACTAATAAAATCTAGTAGAAAGAGAGAAAATTTAGATTTCCCACGAATGAATCAGTTTAAAATATAAGAATCTATGAATCGAACATGCAATTCTCAAATAAAAACATATGAAGCTTCAATCACGAATTACACTTACCAAATCAATCAGATCTGGACAAATTGAAAACTCCTGAATGTGATTTTGATCATATAATTCAAACTGAAAAACAAAGGAGATGATGAAGAAGAAGAAGTTGCTATGAAATTATTATCTGTATGAATAAGTTGCTATGAAATCGCCTGATGAATCTTCTCTGCAACTCCGATTCCTTTCTCTCTCTCGCATTCTCGATCTCTTTCTCTTTCTCTTTTCTAATCAATCTGGAGTAAAAGGATTCGAACCTCTGCATGCCAGTATCAAAAACCGGTTTTTCTATTATTTATTTTTTTGTTAATAACAATTATATTTTAGGATTTAATAGGATATATAGAAGGGTAAAGATGGTATTAATGAAAATCAAAAATGGGCTTCTAAAAGGTGAGAGATATGTTTATTGATGCATAAGGGTATTTGTGAAGCCCACCAAAAAAGAGAATATATATTCAATTCCCACATATTAATATTACACTAAAACAAATTCAATGTTTCTAGTTTTTATTAAAAAGAAAGGTAATATAGAAAAAAAGATAGATTTTTATAACTCTCATATTTTTTCTTAATCTAATACAAACCTGTTTCAAACCTATATAACTTGGACGAAGGGAGTAGTAGATAGACGAAATTGGTAAAGACTACCAAATTAATCACCTTGACCAATCACCTTGGTCGTCAACCAATCCAAAAACACACAAGAGTCCGATTAAAATTAATACTCCCTCGGTCCTATTTTAGATGAAAGGGAGAGGTTTTTTTAAAGTCCCAAATTAGATGAAGATTTTTATATTTTTCTCAAACTTTTCCAGATTTGTCCCTGCATTGAAATCAAATACTAGAAACAGGGAACAAAAAACTAGAAGATTTAAATATTTTAAGAATTAATATTAAAGGATATATGTGGAAAAAATTTAGTCTCTCTCATTTTTCTTAATCTGTGTGAAAATAGCTAAACCTTCAATTAAACTAGGACGGAAGGAGTATCATAATTTGCAAATAGCATCAATTGGCTAACAAAGATAAGATTAAAATGAAACATAGGTGTAAAATTAACATTATAAAGGCATAATAATGGTAAAAGTTCAACCATGCCCATAAATTTCACTTGAGAAAAACTACCATCAGGAAGTTGTAGCTCACAACCCCTAGAGCAACTGTATGCGTTTTTAAAAAAGAAAAGGAACAAGCAACACGGTGCGTATCACCTCCATCAATAAACCATTGAGAGTGAAAGGTAGATAGAATCTTACCTGTGAGATTAACAGTTGGAGAGATAGCTAGAGTCATCATTGGACTGGTTGAGGAGAGACAATGGTCAACGCTATTGGGGTGTGAAAGTGGGCATTAAAGCATCAAATAGAATTATTGGCAATAACATAAGTACTACAGTGTTAAAAGCAACAAGGAGATGTTCCTTGTTGTTTCCTTTACGAGGTGGGTATCCAATCAACTTAAAACAATGGGACTTCGAATAGCCATTAAGCTTACAATGCTCACAAAAATACTTAGAATGCTTGTGCGAATTAGAACTTAAAGAAGTTTTCGAATCAGAACAAAATACCGGAAGGGAAACAACATTAACAATTGGATTGGAGTGAACTTGCATTTCTTGCTGCACCTCCTCCTGGCGAACCAAGTTATGAATCGTGCGAACAACTGTGAATGTTTCTCGCTGCAAAATATTGGTATGAAGGTTAGAGGATCAATCATTGAGACTTTGGAGAAACTCCATTGCCCCGTACTGATCAATAAGTTCAAGTGTTTATCTGCTGGCTCCGCAAATGCAATTCAGAAGATGACGAATGGAATCGATTTCATCCCATAAGGATCTGATGGTGGTATTGTGGGCAGATAATGATTGAGTAGTTTGTTTGAGAGTTGAAAGAGTTTTGAGAAAATCTTTTCTTTTAAATCCTTCCCCACTGGCAAAGAGGAAGGTAAATAATCAACACTAGTTTTGACAGTATGTTAGTGGAAATTTGAGTTAGTAGGTGCTCCGGACATAAGAGTTGGTGGTGCTTAGTAAACACACCCTAGCAACAAAGAAACGACGAACAAACTGAAAACACAAAAACTTTCGTAAGGTCTTCGTTGTTCGGCAATTCCATGGAAGTATGGATGTAGTTTCTTACTCATCTGCAGCTGCTCCTCTTTCTCTCGTGCTTTCATCCTCCATCAGAAACCCTGACAGAACCCTAAATTTCACCAATCCTTCTTTTCAGGTATCATTTTTAGTAATCTCACTACTTTCATTACTACATTACATGCACTTAATAGATACTGAAATTCAGTTTCGATTATTGTTGATAATTTGATTCATCTGGAAAAATTAACTCCATTTTGATAAAACCTTAAAGAAAATTTTGCATATACTGAAATAGAGATTTATACTGTTCATATGACTGTTGGGTTTGTTTTAGTTTCAGCCATTAAAGAAGAATTCATATGGATTTCGTTTAGTTTTGGTTAGTTGTGTCAAACCTCAGAAATTAGATTTATAGTCTGGCAATGTTAAAAAAGTGCTAAATTGGAAGGGGAAACTTATGCAACATTTCCCTTTTGGCCTTGTTCGGTTTGTCGTTGGAGTTGTATTGGTTATGTCAGTATCTGTTGCTGTTAGTAGAACTCCTTCCTGTAAGCAAGCCACTCCCACTCCCAGTTCTAAGTTATTTTGGCCTTTGGAGGATCTTAAGATTCACAACTCTGGAACTTACTATCTTGCAGTGGCACTCACGGAAGAGAACCTCCTTTTCTTGGAAGCGTGGAGAACAATTGATCGTGCATATGTTGATAAAAAGTTTAATGGCAAAGTTGGATTAGGTATAGAGAGGATGCCTTGCGGAAAGAGCCAATGAAAAACCGAGAAGAGACATGTACAAGTTCCAACTATTAGTTTATTAATTATTTTTTACTTGCTTCTCACTCGCTTGCTTTATACTGCTTCATTCCTTCTATTTAATTGTGATACTGGAATGTAGTTATTTTGTGAATATTTAAGCTAGAGATTTTTTAGGCCACAGGTAGAGCAGAGACTTATATATCTTCTATAGAGGATTTGTCTACCTTTGAAACTCAATTTTAGGGCCAAGTTTGAAATTTATGTGCTGTTTTTTCAGATTGTTCTCTCCTTCAACTATTAATTACAACATTGACTAGTAGAAGGATTTTAATTAATAGGAAAAAACTGCTTTGCTTGACAAGCTTGTTATTTAAATTGTACTGATATTCTGTTCAGATACGGCAATAAGGAAAATGCTTGCCACACTAAACAATCCATTCACACGCTTTCTGGAGCCAGAGAAGTTTAGGAGTTTGAGGGTATGAGTTTCTTTCTTCTTGTTCTCCTCTACACACCCCTGCTGCAGGCAAAAGCATGAGTCCAATAAGCATGTTACAGGCAGTTAATTGGTTTTATAGCATTTGCTTAAAATCTGTGATTTTTTTGAAGGCAGTCTGGCACTCAAGGTGCCCTTACAGGTGTAGGGCTTTCAATTGGTTATCCCATAGGGTTTGATGGATCACCTGCAGGGCTTGTTGTTATTTCATCTACTCCCGGAGCACCAGATTATAGGTCTGGCATTATGTCAGGAGATATTATTTTGGCAATTGATGGTACAAGTACAGAAACCATGGGAATTTATGATGCAGCAGAACAATTGCAGTAAGATCTATACTTTATAAACCAACTTATTTTGTTGAATGTTTTCTCTTATGGTTCCAGTAGCATATACGTTTAAGTTCCTACTTCAGTCAGTTCCACATCTTTATTATATTCTTTTCATTTGCCTGATTTCATTTGCTTTTTTTATCTTCTTTTCCTATAAATTGAACTGCAGGGGTCCAGAAGGAAGTTCAGTGGAACTGACCATTCTCAGTGGACCTGAAACAAAACAGATGGCCCTGAAGTAAGTCCTTGGTCCTAGTCATCTGTTTAACTTAGATTCTATCCTAATGCATTAAGGTGAACTCACTATTTTTAAATTAATAGATATGAATTATAGAAGGCAGTGTTCAATTTTGTGTTGCTTTACATAGTTCTCAATGAAATTTCTATGTAAAGAATAAAAAAAGAGAAGAAGAAAGTAGATACTTGTTGTTGCTTGAATATTAACTTACATTTTAGAATCATCAATGCCCGCTCGCAGGAGAGAGGGTCTCCCTGAACCCTGTGACTTCTAGACTATGCGAGGTCGCGGCTGTGGGAAAGGACACATCCCGAATTGGTTACATCAAACTAACAACTTTCAACCAAAATGCTTCCAGTGAGTACTGGTTGTTTGTAACTTGTTTTTGTTTTGGTCCTTGAAAAGGTCCTCTCTTCAATTAGGTAACTGGGCTTGAAACACTCAAGCTCACAGTGGGCTTGATCATAACTAATGAGTTCTTAATGAAGCGTGGTCCCTATTGTAGAGCTGTTAAGGAAGCGATTGAAACTTTACGTAGTAAGAATGTCAACGCTTTTGTGTTGGACCTTCGAGATAACAGGTGATACACATTTTCTTTAAAGCTATTTCTTTGCTCAACCTTTAAGAAAGTTTCTAAAATGCTGCTTTAACAGCGGCGGTCTTCTCCCAGAAGGAATCAAGATAGCTAAGATCTGGTAAGCTTTAACCTTATCATTCTCGCAGAACAGAGCCTATAACAAATGCGTTTTGTTCTTCTTCTTCTTCTTCGCATTTCACATATATGAATGCTGGTTGCTTTCGTACAAATAGATTGTTAACTTTTTTTAGGTACTTTTGATTAGGTTGGATAAGGGTGTTATCATGTATATATGTGATAGTCAAGGAGTTCGAGATATTTACGAGGCAGATGGAAACAATGCAATAACAACATCAGAGCCTCTAGCTGTGCTGGTACTTTTTTTGTAATATTTTTTTTGAATTTGAATGCTACAAGGAAAGCAACACAAGTTCCCTTGAAATGGGAAATTATGTGATCCAGAGAGTTGGGTAGTAGTCATTACACTTCCTTACCTAATAGTGGATGATCTATTGTCGCCTTGGTTTTTTATTCCACGAACTTTGATCCAATTATATGATCAATGATATCAACAGTGATAGTTAGTATTAGGCTTTAGATCTGTCAATGGTTAGATTTGCTTGGTCATGATTAAGAGTTTCTTAATTTACTCTCAGAAAAGATTGTAACAGAGATTCACCAATTCACCCATGTTATGATATGGGTTTGGTTCAGGTAAACAAAGGAACTGCCAGCGCCAGTGAGATACTAGCTGGCGCTCTGAAAGATAACAAGCGAGCAGTTCTGTTTGGAGAACCCACATATGGGAAAGGGTAAGTAATACTAATCATTAATCAATTTGATTCTTTTCAGCTCGAATGAACAAAATTTTGAAGGGCCAAATGGTAACAGGAAGATACAGTCGGTTTTTGAGCTATCTGATGGTTCTGGAATGGCAGCAACTGTGGCTCGATATGAGACTCCTGCACACACCGATATTGACAAGATTTTTGTTACTTCTTTGCACTGGGTATCTTATGTTTTTCTAAAGTTAGGATCTGTGTACACCACTATTACATTATCTTTTGTGGGCCACATATATGATCACCACTTTGCCATTACGCCCCAAGGCTGGTGTATAAATGGTGCAAACAAATCCTAGCTCTACTTTGAATGTATTCTGCTAATCACTTTGCTATCATTGTTCTAGGTGGGTGTGATACCGGACCATCCGCTACCCACATCATTTCCGAAGAAAGAAGATGATTTTTGTAGCTGCCTTAAAGACTCAGCATGTGCTTGTTACCTAAACAAGGTCAAGCTGTTTTCCAGGTGATGATCACCTTTGTCAAACCACCTCTAAATTAACATTCTTTTGTGGATAATTTAGTTTAATCAGTTAAGCTGTTGGATTATAGTTGAGGAAGGACCATCATGTATTCAGACTTATTTATGAAAATTTATTACTTGTTCAGTCTGGATCATAGTAAATTACGGATTGTCAAATAATTTATTGGTGCATTTGCACGAGGGTTCTTTAAGAATCATACTCATTTATGCTTACATCGCCCCAAAAATATGCTGTCCAGTAGTTTTGAGTTTATTTAGTTAATCGGCAATTGTGTCAGATTGCAACCAAAAATCTCTGCACAAGCTTCACCACTATGCAAGTTACACCAACAATTGCACTTTTTCTGAAATTGACTTAAAGCCCAGACCCGATCTCAAAGCCAAGCAGGATAGTCTTTCAGTTATTAACTTGGTTCTCTTCATCATGAACTAACACTGTTAAATCATCAACAAATTGCAAATGGTTTATCATAGTACCATGCTCAGCCACCTTGAAACCAGCAATCAAACCATCAGCAGCTGCTTTTTTAATCGTTATGGAGAGAACTTCAGCAATTAAGATGAAAAGGAAGGGTGATATTGGGTCACCCTGTCTGATACCCTTTCCACTGTTGAACAACTCAGTAGCTTTACCTTTTAGAACCACAACAAATCTTTGGCTAGAAATACACTAGCTTACACGGTTCCAGTTTATGTTGTCTAAATCCCAAAATCAACTTTTCAAACCAGACTAGTTTTACGCTCCTTAAGTCTTCAGTTAATTAGTTTTGAAGCATTACAATTATTTTTCCGTATAATACACACTAATCACATTACAGATACTCATGAAATGGATAGATTCAATCTCAATTCAGTAAATATATTGATAAGACATTGTCTAACTTCTTGTTTTGCTTATTGATTATCTATTTAATAAATAACTTATCTCGAATGCAGTAAGAAGCCTATCATTTTTCTAGTCTTCCATGAACAAAAGCCCCTTGAAAGTCAGAAATAATTGTAGGAAGAACTAATTTCATTCTCTCAGTTAGCAGTTTAGAGACAATCTTATACACACTGCCAATAAGGCTAATAGGACTAAAGTTATGAAGAGAAATGACACCACTACACCTCCTGCAAATAAGACTAATGGTCTTTCCAGTTTCATACTCTCCAATTGAGAAATAATAGGCGTTTCAAGCTGATCAAAACCAGGTGTAACCTTGTATTGCTCAGTGACTAAGGGAAAGTAAAATGATTTGGTTTCCTCATCAATTATTTTCTTGTCATAGCACATATACCATCTATTCTTAGGCAATTGATACTATTCAGATTGTATTTAAAAGAAGCCAACTGTCTGATTGATCTGTTTCTTTTTTTTCATGGCTATCCATTATATGAATAAATTCAGGCACAATTATATTTGATCATTTATGAATAATTTCAGAAGTTGATAAATTTCCAGATTGCTCAAACACAGATCACTTACAGACTATAGCCGTTTGACTGTTATGAGTTTTACACATTATAAGAATAAACTAAGCAGTTGATGAATTCTCAGATTGTTCAAGCACATCTCACTTGCAGACTTTGAGTTCAACTAAAGAATTCTTGGTTCAGTTCTCCACCTTAACGACAAAAAAAAGGATTGATCAAATTCTATTGAGTCTGACTCATAGTGATCATTTATCAAAGAATGACTCTGGTTATCAAATGGTTGAACAACCGGGATCAATTTACTTAAGATTCTTAGTTGACATTCATAAAAAAGATCTAAAGAATTATGAGTTCAATAGATCCTGTTTAGCAGAAAGACGGATATTCCTTGCTCATTATCAGACAATCACTTATTCACAAACCTCGTGTGGGGCTAATAGTTTTCATTTCCCATCTCATGGAAAACCCTTTTCGCTCCGCTTAGCCCTATCCCCGTCTAGGGGTATTTTAGTGATAGGAACTGGACGATCCTATTTGGTCAACTATTTTTTTACTTCGACTTACTTACATAAAACTTTATGTCCAAAATGGAGTGAAGACCGATTCTCACAAACATAATTCTTATATTTTACGGTTTCTAGTCGTACTGCTGTTAGACCTTATTCTATCTAATAGTTAAGCACCAAGTTCTTCTCACCTGTGATACCGTAGCACATCCTTACAGTTAAGGAGGGAAGTTGTTAAGCAAATGCTTCTGCACGGCCACCAACATTGAGCACCATTAGATATTGGAACACATACATTAAATTAGTTGGGTTTTGGTCCCAGCGATGGGTGATTCGTACCCGAACAACAACCTCTTAGACAAGTACAGTCGAAGACGAGTTCCATACAACTCATAAGAAGGGCATGGATATCTACTGGGAAGTAGTCGTATGTAACTTGACCAATGAATGCTATTTGATTTCTATAAAATCCTCGTCCATGAACCAAGAAATGGGAAAACAGCAATGAGCAATCTGATCAATAAGGGTGTGCCTTTGTTTCTCCCTTTCTTAGTCAATTTTCCTTTCATCTCTCTGGGCAATCCTCCTCTTTTTCGAGGAGGCCTCTTTGTAGCCCCATCACCAGATTTTCTACCTCGTAAATCTAGCTCATCCCATCCACCAAAAGTGGTTACACACTGATTATCTCTCTGTTTAACTGGACCATTCATATCTGCTCCCACCCACGACTGATACCCCGACCTTCCCCCACTGGTCTGACTCATTTTTGTTTCATCCTCTTTCTCACTCATTGTAGCATCCCTGCTCCTTCTTGCAAATGGTTTTCTCTTGGTCCTTGACCTGGGTTTCGGGTTGTTATTTATCCTTCCAAACAGTTTATCAATTGCATACGAAAGAATCGACTGTCCAAGTGGAAGTGCTAAAGCCATAAGGAAAGCTTTTGGTCCTGATGCCAACAGCAACGATGCAACAACGGCTGGAAGCAACCAACCGAAGGCACTAAAGACCTGCACTGATTGAAAATACAATATCAAGAGCGTTTACTGCAGTTTAAAGCTTCTATCCTAAGCAAGGAAATATTCCAACTAGATTCCTTTTCAATATACAAAGTGATTAGTCAAGAAAGACCACAACAGAAAAAGTAATTTGAGAAAGACTGGATAATAACTCATCAGTTCAACTCGAATACCTGAAGTTTGAACCTTAAGTACATTTGTTATTACTTTGGTGGTCTCAAACTCATGGAAATGTAAACTTAAAGCATTACTCTTATAATTCGAATGTACTTAAGTTAATATTTCGGGTGTTAGACATTGAAGATGTGCATTATGCTAATTCTAAAGGTCTGCAAAACCTATTTTGTCCAATCCATTGCAAATTACTGACTTACACTGACTTTCTAACATATGTATCATACTTGACCTAGCTCCGTTTTTAAAAACAAAGTGACTCATCCAATTTCAAATGAAAACTCAAGTAGGCCAACGGGGGTCAATTGCCCCCGTTGGCCTAATCTGAATCAAATTTACATATATCAACTCATGCATTAACAACCAGCCAACAAAATGAATCGATCAAGAAAAAAAAAAACCTATAACAAATTTGAAATTACAATACCTTGATGATCCATATGTTATCCACAGCTTCTTCCCAAACTCCTCCTCCTCCACCTCTTCCTATCTCTGGTGAATTATCATTTTCATCAGACCACCAATTCCTTCTTTGTTTCTCTCTCCTTCCAAAACCTACGTATTCACTGTCATCACTCAATTCATCTCCAAAATTGATTTTGAATCGATCAGTCCAGTTAGCCTCGGCATTTGAATCCCAATACCCCTTACCAGTTCGTGAACGCCTCTTAGTAGAACAACATCGAATTACACGCGCAGAATACAAATTAAGGTTTCGAGTATTATGGTTTTTTCTAAGAGTAATTAACGAGTAAGTAGTGAGACAGACAGTCTCCACTGATCAAGAGCTTCATTAAGCTCACTCATTTCCTTACCTTCTTTGTGTCTTTAAAAGACCCCAGTTTTCGATTTTTTTCACCCACATTGTATGGGTAAATAAAACACAGTTGTTAGAAGTGACTTAATGTGTTGGACGTGGATGGGTTTGTCCAAATCCAATTCTACTGGGTGATGGCCAATTGGACACTGCAATATAACATTCACAGAACCCAACAATAACCATCGGAACTCTATGACCTCCAAAACTATCATCCCTAAATTTTTACACCGATCTGGACCAACCACAATCACAACCTCCTATGTTTTTATCTTGGTCTTTCTGGCTAGTAAGAAATAAGACCATATTTCGTCGTAACTAAACAATTTCAAAGAGTACTGTATCAAGTAGGGCTATACAAAACCAAACCATACCGTGAACCAAAACTAAAACTGAGCATTTTTAAACTGAACCAAATTGAACTGAATCTCAATGGAACTATCACGGTTGTTAGTTTTGGAGAACCGACGAACTTCGGTTCGGTTTCAGTTCCTACCTATAACCGAACTGATATAAACCGATAACCGGATACCATAAAATTGCAGTCGTTGATTTATTATATTTGATCAGGACTGTCAATTTTAGGTTTATAATACCCAAGTAAACTTCTTCTCATATTTTCTTCTTCGACTGCAACTTTTCTTTATCTTCTTCGTCTCTTTTTCCAGTCTCTCTTTATCTATAACCAAGAAAAACAATAAAACAACAACTAAAAATTTATATATCATCTGATTTTTGTTCTCAAGATTGTTATTACCATTTTTAGGAATTTTAGTTTTGTGAGAAAGAAGAAAATATAGAATCATAGATTGTGCTTCAGTAACAACGGAAGATCTGATGGATGCATTAAAAGAAGTAGATTGTTCGTTACCACCACGTCCTCTCTATGAATGCTTCTCTAGATTCACACTCCCCTGATCTTATTCCATATGCAATCTATACTAGTAAGTAACATTTCCTAAACCTTAATTTATTTTCCCCTTTTTATTTCCATAGACATTGATCTTCAAATTCCTATTTGATGAATATGTAATTTTTGGATTTTTCGCAAATTATAGTTGCGATTGTTGTTATTTTGTAAGTGTTTTTTTGTGCACATACTGATCTGTAAATTTATTTAATTCCTATTGATCTGTAAATTTATTTAGTTGATCTGCAAATTATAATTGTAAATTTATCGAATGGTTATTGATCTACAAATTATAGTTGATATCGATTAACCAAAACCGGACGGTTTTGTACCGAACCGAGACGGCTCGAACCGAACTGAATCGAACTTGTTAATAGTTATTAATGGTTATTAAAACAAGATAACTTAGGGTCTCTGGTTCTGGTTACGGCTGACTCAATAACTGAATCGAACAGTACCATGTGCAACCCTAGTATCAAGAATACTCCACTTACAACAGGAGTATTCCTAGGCAACAGAGGCGCTGCTTCCTGTAATACCTGCTGATGCACTGGCTTCTATCCCAGGAAACATCGTAAGAAAAACAACTATTATTTCAGTTGAATGGACTAGCCCTAACTTGGAATGGATTAACATCAACATGGACAGAGTTGTCAGGGGACACCCATGAGCAGTATGTGCGGGGTTCATCTGCAGAAACTCAGAGACAAAAGTAGTTTTGGCGCTAGCACAAGCACTTGGAATCACAACTGTCTTATCATCCGAAACTTGGGCCATGCTAATGACGTCCAGAATTGCGACAGAAAAACAGTGAACAAAAGTCATCTTGGAGACTGATTCATAAAATCTCATAAGATTCATAGCCTTCCCCACGGGACCATCTTGGTATATTTCAGGCATGATCTCAGAGATAAAGCTAAGAATACACCAAATACCTTTTTGCTTGTTCTACTGATAAGTGCATACTTTACATGTTTGAGTATCATTTTCTTACACTTATTTGCTAGATTTCATGTGAATTACCTTGTATTATTATTACTTTTGTATATTATGTCTTTTGTTAGGTTACATCTCTAAAAGAAGTGGAAACAAAGTGTTACAAGGGAAGAATTGCCAAATACCTAGTAAATCTCGATGAATTCCAAGATTTCTTCTTACCATGTCAAAGAGGACGAGAAAATGAAGCCAACGGCGAAAGAATAAAGTCATTTCGACTTCGTATGAGAAAGTTAGAGGCAAAACAACACTTGAGGGTTAAATAGTCATTTCAAATGCGACTGATATTGACACACAGTCATACGCTAAGGGGAAGCTGAATTCAAATATTGTTATAGGCACTGTGATTTCTACTAAGGGCAAGAATTCAAATGGTGTTAATAGCACCAACAGTTTGGTTGAGGGCTACCATCTTCTTCCAAACTGAAAATTAGGTCTCTATATCGTGATTATGGAAGCGACAGAGGAGAGTCGATGGTGGAGCAAGGCGGAGTTTTGAATAAACCTCTACGGTTGTTTGCTGGAAGTTAGCGATGGAGAAGAGTGATGAGGCTGTTATGATGGGTTGCGCCTGTGATGATCAATCATGGAAGTTGAGACCTTATGATGATGGTGATCGAGATTGGTATTTGATTGAAGGCTCGAAGGTGGTGCTGGGTTGATCACGATAATGATAGTTGCAGTTTGAAGGAATTTGAATCTGTGATGAGGCTTGGATTCAAGAGAAGAGACGTTGCCATTGTTGTTGGTTGATGGTTCGCAGTTGATGGTAGCTAGGTTGCTCATATCTGACATTTGATGAAGCTCGAGACTGTAAAGAAATTGAACCTGGTAAGATGGCAGTTGATGATCATCTCGGTAGTTAAGTGAGAACTGTTGGTGGCTCGATACTTGATGAATCTGATAAGGGAGAAAAAGAAGGTGCTCGGGTATGGCAGTGAGAGAAAATGGTGGGGATGTTGACTGTGTTCTCTGTGGAGTTAATGGAGTTGGAAGAGAAGCTCGGTGTCTGGGTTTGCTGTGACTCTGTGAATTTTGTGATGGTTTGAATAATTGTCGAGTGAAGCAAGTCTGTGACTGATGGAGATATTATTATTGATGGATGCGTTATTGGTGTTAACTTGAGAGAAGGGAGGAGAAGAATCTGATATGAAATAGAAAACCTAGTCGTGTTAAGTTTGCGTGAATATAGGAATGAGTTTCGGAAAAGTCAGAAGAAAAAAATATGCTCGATGGGTTAAGGCCGGCCATATAACCCATCGAGAAAACCTGGGGGAATTGTAAAAGTTAGAAAGAAAAATATTTCTCGATGGCACAAGCCATCGATAAACTGTGAACCAAATTACCGAAGAAAATAAAGACAATTTTGATTGTGGGCTGGGCCAAGTTCTGATTCCGTGGCCCATTAGTTGTGGTAGGCTAATTTAGACGGTTTTGGCTAGTATTTTATGAGTTTGGTAAGTTCTAAGGACCTATTTCGACCGGGATTCGAGCAAGGGTAATTCTATTTTTGAGACCCCTATTTAAGAGACAATTCACTTTTTTTTGGATATATCTTTGATCATAAGTTTTACACAGAAGAAGAGAAAAAAAGGAGCTTTGGAGCTGGAAATTTTTCTACAACCTAGGTTTGCTTTATTTTCTTATTTATTATTTTCCATGAATTTTAAGAAATCCATTATGAGCTAATTTATTCTCATTGGTTAGAGATGTAGTCCGAAGTCTAGAACATAATTATTAATTAAAGCATTCATTCTTGGTATTCATATTTTCTTTAATATCGCTTATGTTCTACTAATAATAACGCCATGTATGATTGAATAACTGCTTGTTTAAGTCGCAAATTAGATAATCATAAATTCATATCTATAGCTAAACTAGGGTATGAGATTCGGAATTGTCGAAAGACCCTTGTTACTAGTAGCATAGCATAATTACTAACTACGGGATGTTGCCATGAGATTATGTGTAGAAGCATGGGTTAAATCCGAGTGGCTCTTGCGTCAGATTGCTTAAAATAACCTCAACTCATAAATAAAATTGCTTTCATTGGGTTAAATTTGAGTGGATCTTGCGCCAAGTTATCTAGTGAAAAGGATTTAAAGAGTGGCTCTTACGCCTTTGATGATAAAAGGAGTTTTGTCGGAGTAGACCTGCGATAGGATGCTTTAAAGTTATTGATATTGAGAAAAGTTGAATACTGAGTCTGATTTAGTTGATAACATGTTTGATGGAGGAAGATGAACTCTCTAACCAGTATTCTCATATATTGTTTACAATCTTAAAATTATTTCTTGCTATTAATTTAGTTTAAATTTATTTACAATCATCTTAAATCCCCCCAGTTACATAACAACCCATATCTCTATATGGATCGAACTTGTCTTATTACTATACTCTTATTTATAATTGTGAAGTGAAAAGACTTGAAATAATTTTGCTTGGATAAAAACCGACCAAATTTTGGCGCCGCTGCCGAGGAGGCATAGTGGATTTTTATTTTGTTTTTGATTTCTTATCTTTTGTTTTTAATTTCGTTTTAAAAATTGTGTTTCAGGTACTTTACTGAAAGACAAACCAGAAGAAGCAATAGGTGATGCAAATCGTATACTCAAAGAATTAGCTTCTCACAAACTGGATACACATGAATGGTGTATTCAACTACATCCAACTTCGAGATTAAGTCAGGGTTGATTCGAGAGCTTCCAAAATCCCATGGAATGGCCAATGAAGATCCGAACAAGCATCTAATGGATTTCCACAACATGGTCATGGAAATGTTACCGGAAGAGACTAATGCAGATGGAGATATGTTACGGGTTTTCCATTCTCCTTGGTAGACACCGCTAAGGAATGGTTATACTATTTACCTGCTGGCAGTGTAACAACATGAAATGGTTTGAAGAAACACTTTTTAAATAGGTATTTTCCTGCATCTATGGCAACTCAAATTCGGAAAGAGATTTGTGGGATTAAACAAATGTTAGGAGAAACATTGTATGAATATTGGGAACGTTATAAGAGATTGGTGGCCAGCTACCCACATCATCAATTTGGCGACTCATTGATTATCCAGTATTTTTACGATGGTTTATTAATAGGTTACAAAAATCTCCTTGACGCTGCGAGTGGTGGTGCTTTAATGGACAAAACAGTATCATAAGCTAAAGAATTGATCGAAAATATGACAGCAAATTCTCAACAATTTTCAAGTTGTGTATCAAAGCCATCTATCAAGAGAGTTAATCAAGTTGACGAGATGAATGAGCTACTTCAACAGGTAGGCAACATGACAACAATGGTACAACAATTGCATCTTTGGTGGTACAACCATCGTGTCGATCTTATGAGCATGTGGAGCACGTCAATGCTCTCTTCTCAAGCCAACAAATACAACAGTGTGATCCTTACTCCAAACCTATGATCAAGGATGTAGAGACCAGCTACACTCTAGTTGTGCTATCAAGGATGCTACATTTCAATATCATGTTTGTAATTGTTCCAATGTGTTCCAACATCAAGTACAACAACCAAAAATAGCTCAAAACTCAGAGTCAGCAGAGATGCTTGATATGCACTTAATTTATATATTTTCGCCGCCTAATTTATGTTTGCTAGTACTTGTAATTGTACTAATTATACTATTTTTTGTATTTTTATAGGTTATTTAGTTAAAACCCAAAGTTACAAATAAATAGGCTAAATGGAGTTGTTGGCCGTCGGTTTGGCTGGTAGCATACAAAGACAGAGAAGGTAGATTTGCCCAGTGGAGTGAGTGGGCAATGATGTTGGCGGTGAAGGTGATCACGTGAAATTAGAAAAGAGCGAAAGTAGGAGTGGAGTAAAGTAAATAAAGAAGTTGGCTATCTCTTTTGGTTTTGTTAGCAGGCGGAGGTATGTACAATAGAGAAGAGTATGCTAGTTAGGTGAGTTAGGTGGACGTGGCTAGGTACTTTTCTTTGGATGATTGGCTAGAGAGAGGAGGTGAGAAGTCCGGGAATAAAAAAATGAAGAAAGAAAAAAGAGAAAGAGGTGGTGCTGGTGAGTACCAAAGTAAAAAGAAAGTAAGAGAAGTTGGTAGTGGGTGTAGGCTATAAAATAGTGAAGTAAAAGGGAGTTGAGTCAGACACCGAACAGAAAAAGTTTGTAGAGATCCTAGCAAATTAAAAGTGAAAAAAAAGTGGACTGAAGTCTAGGCATGAGTAGGTTTGTTCTGTTTGGCTAGCTGTGGTCGGTGATTGGACGAATATAAAAAATTTATAAAATAAAAACAGAGGAAAGAGAGAGACAGGTGGAAATTGATTGATTGAGAGGGAGAGTGTGACGGTTGAGAGAAAAGAAAGGTGAAGAGAGAGAAGGTTGACTGTCGAGGGGAGAGAGGAGACAGTGGAGAGAGAATCAAAAATAAAGGGAGAGAGAGGGTTGTTCGGCTGGAGCTTTTTGGGGATCAGCTGGAGCTTTTTAGTCTGGGTTTTGGAGGCAAACGGAGAAAGGTGCAGACGTTGTCAGGCGTAAAGAAACAAGAACCAAAAGACGAAACAGTGAAATCTTTTCTCTCTACTTATATTATATTTTTACGGGTTTTAAAAAATTCATCTTCATGTTTTGCTAGATTTTGTGACTAAGGTTTTGGGTAGAAACCAATTTTGATTATGGAAAACTTATAAATAACTGGTTTAAATGTTTAGTAATTTATCTTCATTGTTAGCTTGATTAATTATTGCATAAATAGTAGAATTGATCATATATGCTTTCCGTTTGATATGTCGTTATGAGATTAGATTCTTTGACGGTGTATGCTCACAAATTGATATTTGATTCTTTGAAACTATATATTGGTTAGATAGCTCTACTGATTTTTTATGCTTTTATTGATATTCTATACTTAGTAACATTTGATGGTATATACTTTTCGATTGTTAAGCAATTCTTTAGAAATGTCAACTTGGAAGCAAAGGAAATTACAGTGGTGAAACGATTATTTTGGAGATTAGATGTAAGTTCTATATATCAAATTGGTGAAAACCGAAAAACCCTAGTGTCCTCTCTGCTTGATCACATTGTATATTTTAGCTAGTTTATTTTATTATTTTCTCGTTCATTAGAATTTTTAAAAAATCCAAAAGATATAATTTCTGATTAGTTTAATTGAGATATTGATTGCAGTATTTGCCCGCTCCCTGTGGGTTCGACCCGTACTTGCCGATGTCTACTAGTTAGACACCGTGCGATTACAGTCTTTATAAATAGGGTATTCAGAATCCTATCAATGCTTACTTTGATGAAGACTTTAATCTCCATGGTACAACAACATCAACAACTAACAACGCTAAATAAGCAGAAAACTGATAATGCAATTAATGAGCTGCGCACGCAGATGGGTGTTATGGCAAGTGAGATTAATCAGTTAAAGGAACAAGATAGTGGGAAACTCCCTTCTAAGACTCTTGTTAAACCAAGAAAGGCTATTAATGCTTCTACATTAAGAAGTGGTACACAAACTGTGCAACCAGAAATTATTGTCGAGGGTAATGAAAAGTCTCTAAAGGAAGCGACTAAAGAGAAAAAGCTCATAACTTCTTCGATAAACGGCCAGGTATTAAGAAAAGCCTCAATCTCATGTTTCTACTTATGTTCCTCGTCTACCTTTTCCTGGCAGGTTCGCTAAAGCTAATAAGAACATGGAGCAAGTGAACATTCCGCTCATTAAAGCAATAAAGAAAGTCCAAGTGAATATTCCGCTCATTGAAGCAATAAAGAATGTTCCTCGTTGCGCGAAGTTCTTGAAGGAGTTGTGCACTAATAAGCATAAATTAACCGGTAATAAAGTAATGAGTGTGGGGGAGAATGCTTCGGCGTTTCTTGAAAAGAAACTTCCACCTAAATTGAAAGATCCCTGTAGCTTTACTATTCCATGCACAATCGGTAAAACCAGGTTTACAAAAACTTTGCTAGATTTAGGAACATCTATTAATGTTATACTTGCTTCAATTTATAATGCTTTACATCTTGGTCCTCTCAAGGAGACCGGTATAGTTATTCAACTTGCCAATAAATCTAATGTTTACCCGGAAAGGTTTGTTGAGGATGTTTTGGTGCAGGTAAACGGACTAATATTTCCAGTGGACTTCTATGTTCTAGATATGAGAGATGATTTGAGGATGTTTTGGTGCAGGTAAACGGACTAATATTTCCAGTGGACTTCTATGTTCTAGATATGAGAGATGATAATTCATCATCGTCTACACCTTTACTGTTGGGTAGACCATTTTTGAGCACTTTTAGAACGAATATTGATGTCCACGACGGCAACTTGACTATGGAATTTGATGGAAAGGTCATAAGTTTTAGTATCTTTGAAGCAATGCGGTGTCCAAGTAATGCTCAATCGAGTTTTCATAATGTGTTAGACGCAGGATAATGAGTAGCAAGAAAGTCTACAGTCGGGGTGACGACGTTAAACCAAGCGTTGAATGGGAGGCAACCCATTGGTTTTGTATTTCTATCTATATCTTTTTAATTTTAATTTTATTTTTCTTATCTTTTCATATCATATTATAGGATTTACCACCTTGAATATTACATTGGACGAGTCAATTTACATTGAGGACAATGTAAAGTTTAAGTGTGGGGGAGTGTTTAAGCATAAAGATTTTTAGTATTCGCTTTTGTAGGTAGAATTTTTTTAAACTTTTTGTACAGAGTTGCATGAAAACCTCCAAAGTTTAGACATTTTAGAGTCACTTAGAGGTATTAAAGAACTATATTCGGGTTGCTTAGTTTTTGAGAGGCTAGAACTGACAAAAGGGGACCTAAACCACCGGTGGCAAATTAGGTGCAGAGAGATTACAATATTAAAGAAGTTGATAAATCATTAGTGGAGACTACCTATTACATCAAGTGAGGCACCAGACCTTCAATTCTTTGTATCTTTCTAAAAAGTATGCTTTAGAGTGTGTGTCATCATCATACACAAATTCCGGGTAGAATGATGAGCTACCCAACTTCGTAACAATTTCAGCACTACTTTTTGATCTCTTGAATGTTATTTTTTCAATCAGAGGGTGCCATCAAAATTGTTAACTTACAACATCTCTTGTAATCTTGTTTGCAGTTAGCACCATTCTCTCTCGACAATAACAGGTCCATAGAAACACTATTATCATCAACAAGCAGAACATCTAAAATTTGAAAGAAAGTTGAATATGTTCAAGGTTTACAAGCAACGGTACAAGAAGGAACATATTTCATATTCAAGTGAAGCAACAAGAAAAAGAGCATAATTATATATACATGTTGAAGACTTATGTACAAGAGCGAAGAAAAACAAAAAATGAGAGTTAGTGAAGTTTATGATATCGAGAAAATACAAGTTGTGAAGAATCAAGTGGTAAAGTCCATATCCCACGACCATAGTAGTTTCATTGTTTATTTTATTTTATACTTTGTATTTTAATCTTATTATTAAAAAAAAAATCGATTAGTGTTTGTTTGTTTATTTTTGTATTCGTTCAATAAGGTCGTGGGGAAGAACAAATTTATAAAGAAGTATCAAACAACAAGGAATTGAGGAAAAAAGTTACAATTGTCAAGGTTCTACGAAGTTCAAGAATTCATCATCAATAGTTGAAGAACGAAGACCGAAGACATTTTTATTGGATACTGTGAAAGTGGTGGTAATTGTAGATTGGGCGGCAAGGTAAGTAGCATTCCCATCCTCACATAGTGGTTGATTTCCTTTCTTATAGATCATTAGAAAAATAACAAAAAAAAAGGTTCTTTTTCGTCCCACATTTATGAGATAACATCTTCATACAATTCGGAAGGTTCCTTTTCCTTTCCACCATTCAACATGTGCAGGATTTCTATCTTCACTCCTGTCTGCACACATGAGAACCATAAAGTGCGTCTTCTGAGTGCAATTTTATAAAACCCTAACGGTGAGGCAGAAGTCGAGGCAAAATGCTTATTTGATCGCCTATCGAAGCTGGATTCTTTCATATGGTGGTTTTCTCCTAACTCAAAAGTTAAGCATGGGAATCATGATCTTTGATATTTCTATGTGAATTTGGAGTATTTGAATAGTTGGAATTTAAATTTTGTGGGTACACCTCTTTTAAACCCTCACGAGACTATAACTCGTCCACTAGGGACACCTAGGGGTTTAAATGCTTGTTAAACATGCTAAGTGTAACCATACCCTCAACGAAAGGGATGTGTTGTATTCTAGTTTAATTAGGTTAGTTTAGAGTCATAGTTTGCTCGAGGACTAGCAAAAGATAAGTATGCGGGAATTTGATAAGTGCATAATTTACATGTTTTGATTATAATTTTCTTACACTTATTTGCTAGATTGCATGTGAATTACCTTGTATTATTATTACTTTTGTATATTATGTCTTTTGTTAGGTTACATCTCTAAAAGAAGTGGAAACGGAGTGTTACAAGGGAAGAATTGCCAAAGACCTAGTGAAGCTCTATCAAATCCAGGATTTATTCTCACTATGTCGAAGAGGACGAGAAAATGAAGCCAACGGCGAAAGAATAAAGTCATTCTGACTTCGTATGAGAAAGTTATAAGCAAAACAAGACTTGAGGGTTAAATAGTCATTTCAAGGGCGACTGATATTGGCACCCAGTCATGCGCTAAGAGAAAGTTGAATTCAAATATTGTTATAGGAACTGTGATTTCTACTAAGGGCTGTCAAGAATTCAAATGGTGTTAATAGCACCAACAGTTTGGTTGAGGGTTACCCTCTCCTTCTTCACAATTCCAAACTGAAAAATTAGGTCTCTACATCGTGATCATGGAAGCGACAGAGGAGAGTCGATGGTGGTGCAAGGCAGAGTTATGAATAAACCTCTATAGTTGTTTGCTGAAAGCTAGCGATGGAGAAGAGTGATGAGGCTATTGATAGACACATTTTTGTGTCTGAATTGTCCTGAATTATCTATTTTGTTAATGCTCATTTGGTACTTATTACATTACTGTATGTGTTTGTAGGTATTTTCGAGAAATAAACATTTGTGGAAAAATTGGCTCAAAAAAGTTGATAATGACACCCAAGATGGTTGATAAAGGAACCTAAGAGGAAATTAATAAAGACACCCATGCTGGTTGATAAAGGCACCCTACTTCTGGATAGGGGCACCTCTCCTTTTTTGAATTTAAATGAGAAAAAGGCAGAAATATTTCTCTTCGCGTGATAGGATTGTCTGAATGATTTGAACTGAGTTTTGCAGGATTAAAACGTGTTTTTATTATCTCAAAGTGAAGAAAAATCAACACAGGTTCAAAACACGTTTTCGGAAGTGTTTGCTGCCGTAAAAAATGGCCGAAATATTCTTGTATTAACCGGAAAACTGATTTAGTCCCTGAGTTGGATTGGTACGAGTTTTAGTTAGTTTCGGAGAGAATATCTAATCCTTATCGATTAAGGAAATCTTTTTAGGGTTTTACAAACATATATAAAGGAAGAGATCGAAGAAAAGAAAGAGGGGAGGTCGGCCGGAAATAATTCATATAAGAAATATCTTCCACATTTGGGGTCTGTTGGGTAGAAAAGGGGTTGTTTAATTCACTTAAAGGGAGACAAAGGATTGAGAGAGGTTGGTTCGAGCTCAGGAGGCCAACCAAACGAAGAAAAATCACTCTAGGAAAAAATTCTCTGCTGCTGCTGAAGAACACGAAGAACCAAAGATAAGGTAACAATTTCGTCAACCACTCTGTCACGGTTTCTTCATCAACTTTGCAATGTTTATCTTCGCTTTGCAACGTTTATCTTGAACCTGAGCTATAATAGTTAATCTGTAACGCCTATACAGCTTTGCAGATTCCCTGTTTTATTATTTTTAGCTTCTTTTCTTCTTCTCAAGCACTTTTGAGTCTTGTACCAATCTTTTGAGAGTGTTTTGAGAATGATGAGCTAAACCCCACCACTGGGCAATGGAGGAAGCCATATTTCATGAATGAATGGTAACTATTTTTGATTCTTAATGACTTTTGTATTGATTTTTAATTGAATTATGATTTTTTTTAATTAGTTGTGATTTTTTTTGATGGTGTATGCTCGGACTTAAGGGCTTTTGATACGCCATGCTTATGATTTACAGGTAATTTTTTAGAAATCTACTTTTGGCAAAGAAACAGAGTCAATAAAAGAGCTGTAATTGTTAAAGAATTATTGTACAAATCAATCAGAAGTGATTTTGGTGGAATCCTGAGTTCAAGTTTCTCCAAATATTATTAAAATCTTTTACTTATTTTCTAGTTTAAATCAAAACTAGGTCTAAAATGAATCTTCACAAGGCCAAATGACGATGAATCATTTTTTTATTGTTTTCTAAATTTTGTTCAACCGATTACTGAAACTTAGCAGTGTTATGAGATAAAAAGGTGAGAGACTCTTCTAAACTCATGATCTTCTTATCTGAATGGTTCTGAAATTGTGTTGGTCCTGAAGGATTATTAATATATCTAAAACCTGGGGGAACCTTAGAATTACTAGACTAACATTGACTCTGGCTCTTAAACCAAGAAAGGTTAGGATGCCAGGGTTATAGGTTTCTGAATAAGGGTCAAACTTATGATGATTATCAAATCTAGTGTTATTATAAAGATCATGGGAGTGCTCTTCAACAGTCTGTCTTTCCAAAAATGACTTAGGCTCAATTACACAACTAGATTGAATCAGTTCTAAAGCTTCTAACCTTTTTGATATAACTGTGATTCAAAAGATCCTTCTACCCTATTGACATTTCCTCTACTTAGAAGAATTTTTTTCTGGGGATCCCTACTATTTCCCATTGCTGGGTTTTTTCGGCAATTTCATTCAAAAATGTCATCGCACTATTGAAAGTTTTATTTTCAAACCCACCTGTGTATAAAGACTAAACCATGGTTGTTGTCGAATAATCTAAACCCTCGTAGAGGATCTGGACTAGCCTTACTTTTTCTAAACCATGATGAAGACATTGTAATAATAAGTCACTGAACCTTTTCAAATACTTATATAATGATTCTCCCTATTGTTGAGCAAATGTACAAATCTGCTGCCTAATAGATGATGTTTTGTGTCTAGGAAAAAACTTCTTGAAAAAGGAAGATGTAAGTTTTTCATAGGTTTCAATGGACTCAGAAGTCAAACTATATAGCCAAGATTTGGCTTTGTCTCTTAGTGAAAAAGGAAACAATCTAAGTTTCAAAGCTTTATCATCTAGGTCCTTCATCCTGATGGTACTACATATTTCCTCAAAATCCCTAACATGGAAATAGGGGTTTTCATTTCCTTTCCCTAAGAAGATCAGGAGCATTTGTATGGTCCCAGGTTTTCACTCATGGTTTGCTTCAGTTTCAGCTAACTTGATACATGATGGACGAGAAGTCCTAGTCGAGTTCAACAAAGATTTTAAAGTTGCCATTGCTGGTGCTATCATAGGAATAAGAGTAACTTCTTCACACAGTGTCAAGTTCTCGAAATTAAAATTTCCAAAAAGGGCCCTCAAAAGAAGAGTCTTCAAGGTCCTCGTTTCCAGTCACTAATCAAACGACCTAGAGTGTCTCTTTTCCAAGCCCGTTCAGTGATAGTTTCTAGTGGTCTTGGCTATTTATAGGTTTAGGAAAACCATAAAAACTCCTCCTAACTCGATAAGGACCCAAAATACAATCCAATCCAAAACAAACTCAGATTCATGTAAATCCGAATTAGGGAAGAATTCCCTTTTCCGGCTGTAAATCGACTTCTCACCATTTTTCATGACTTGGGACTCTTAATTTGACGTGTTAAAGTGGTTTCTTCATTCAGATAACTTGATACCACCTTCCAAACCCTACGTAACTTCCCAAATATATTCAGACAATCCCGAAACTTTAACCTACCCTGTTTTACTAACAATCGGTGAAAATTCCTTTTTTTTTTACGTTTCCAAATCCCTTACCATCCCTGTTAAGCGTACCAGGTTAGTGTAATCCAAATCCAAGAGAAAACCCGATTAAATCTCTTTCCAACAAATCCAGAAATCACTTCACGCGTAAGGGAATTTTTCCCGCCAAATCCGTATTTGAACTCAAAAGGAAGGGTGCCCCTCATCTATCTGGTGGGTTCCTTTACTAATTTTTCCAGGTGCCTATAACAACTTTTCGAGCCATTTTTTCCACAAATATTTATTTTCCAAAAATACCTACAAAGACATAAAAACCCATGATAAGTACAAAATTGAGTACCAACAAAATATGAAATTGAGAACAATTTAGACACAAAAAATATGTTTATCAGCTGTTATGATGGGTTGCGCCTGTGATGATCAATCATGGCAGTTGAGACCTTATGATGATGGTGATCTAGATTGGTATTTGATTGAAGGTTTGAAGGTGTTGTTGTGATTGATCACGATAATGATAGCTGCAGTTTGAAGGAATTTGAATCTTTGATGAGGCTTGGATTCAAGAGAAGAGACGCTGCCATTGTTGTTGGATGATGGTTCACAGTTGATGGTAGCTAGGTTGATGTGATATCTGATATTTGATAAAGCTCAAGACTGTAAAGAAATTGAACCTGGTAAGATGGAAAATATGATCATCTCGATAGTTAAGTGAGATCTGTTGGTGGCTCGAGCTAACTGCGATACTCGATGAATCTGATAAGGGAGAAACATAAGGTGCTCGGGTATTGCAGTGAGAAAAAATGGTGGGGATGTTGACTGTGTTCTCTGTGGAGTTAATGGATTTGGAAGAAAAGCTCGGTGTCTGGGTTTGCTGTGACTCTGTGAATTTTTTGATGGTTTGAATAATTATCGAGTGAAGCAAGTCTGTGACTGATAGAGATATTATTATTTATGGATGTTTTATTGGTGTTAACTTGAGAGAAGGGAGGAGAAGAATCTGATATGAAATAGAAAACCTAGTCGTGTTAGTTTGCGTGAATATATGAATGAGTTTTGGAAAAGTCAGAAGAAAAAAATATGCTCGATGGGTTAAGGCCATATAACCCATCGAGAAAACCTGGGGGAATTGTAAAAGTTAGAAAGAAAAATATTTCTCGATGGCACAAGCCATTGATAAACTGTGAACCAAATTACCGAAGAAAATAAAGACAATTTTGATTGTGGGCTGGGACAAGTTCTGATTCCGTGGCCCATTAGCTGTGGTAGGCTAATTTAGACGGTTTTGGCTAGGATTTTATGAGTTTGGTAAGTTCTAAGGACCTATTTCAACCGGTACTCGAGCACTGGTAATTCTATTTTTGGGAGATGATAGGATTTGAAAACCCTATATAAATAAATCACAATCGCACGTTGTCTACAATGCATACAACGGCAAGTACGGGTTGAACCCACAAGGAGCAGGGACAATACTGCAATCAATATTCTTAATAAACTAACCAAAAACAATATTTTGGGATTTTTAGATTTATGAATAAAATAATAAAATAAAATAAACTAATAAAACAACTAAGCAGAGAGACTCGGTAACCAGGGTTTTTAGTATCCACCACTATTTCTACTTAATTACTTAAGTGAAACATAACTCCTGAATATTCATCTATTGTTTGTTCTATCGACATCACCTATTATATGTATTAGAATAGAAAATATAACTGGGACACCCTAAGCATGGCGCATCAAAAGCTCTAAGTCTCAGCATACACCATCTAATTGTGTTAGCGACAAAATTATACGAAACTAATTATAGGTTCACAAATAATACCTGGTTATTCTAAGCATACCCCATCTAAGGATTTAACCCAAGCATGCAATATCAAATAAGTAGAAAAATATATTTGCTATCCTATAAATTCTACGCATAGGTTATTGTATTGTACAGAACCGGTGAAGCAACAACTAATTTTATCATTAAATCAATAAATCAAAATCAGGAATTAATCTATTCAAATCATAATAGTCTGTATCAAATAATTCTATTTAATTGATCTAAAATTTTTAAGTGGTTTCAACATAAACCCTAGCTATAAAATTAGTGAGACATGGAGATGAATTTATTAAAATCCATTTAAATAAATAAAGAGAAAGATAATATCACTGTTATCGGCAATGGATTGCTTTCTCCTGTACGCAGCACTTCACAGCAACAAACCCCGAACCGAACAGAAAACTTCAACCTAGAAGACAACCTCTCTTCTCACTTCTCACCACTGTCGTCTGTGCAACCTACGCCTCCTATCCCTTCTTTCCTGTCTCCTTCTTCCTAACCTCTCACCGTAACCCTCTTTCTTCCTTCAGATGCAGCTGCGCCTAGGTCTCTCTCTGACTTCCCTCTCCACCTAGGTCTTCCCAATCAATCAATCTCCAACCCTAGGTAGTAGGTATTTACTCCAACCTCTCTAGCCTCTCTCCCACCTAAAAACCTAAAAACAAATCCATCACCGTACTCCCCTTTATTCACTTTTTTCTCTCCAATCCACATCACCTACCTAGCTAGACCCACCTACTTCTTTCTTTTTATATTTTTAACCTCGCTCCCACGTGCTCAGCATAAAAGAAATTCTCAAGAAAAGCTAAAAGAAATCCCCCATCAGGCTAGGTCTTCCTTCCTCTGACGTGCTAATCACCTAGCCAACGGAAGCATTCAACGCCTTTCTTTCCTCTGTTCTTTTACTTTCTCTTATACTGTCCCTTCACGCCTACCCCATACTACCACGTTCACAGCCAAAAGTAGTCTAGCTAGCCAACTCTTTTTTTCACGTCTGAATTGTAGGGATTCTTCTGACCGTGTTAACCCAGCTCACGTGTGCACGTGAAGAAGAATTGTCTCCAGCTTTTATCCCGATTGGCCATTTTAGTCTTATTTTGTCTATAACTTCAGATTTTATACGAACCACCTCTAAAGAAATAAAATGGTAAATTTAATAAAATTGTTAGTACTAACAAATATATAATTGACGGCAAAAATGTATAAATTAAGTGCCTATCGAATACCCCCAAACCTATATTTTTCTAGTCCTCGAGCAAAACTAATCCAAAAATAAAATAAAATCCTAACTCACTTTCGCAGGAATCACGACTACATTTAGCATATGTAATAAGCCTTTAAACCCATAAGTGGCCTTAGCAGACGAGTTTTGTCGCGTGAGGGTTTACAAGAGATATACCCACAAAACCTTTTACTCCAATTTTTAGCTACCTGTGAACGATCGAGGATAGACACTAAACAAGCTATTTAGTTTGCGTACTAATTTCTTCGAATATAAGAATCATTACCCTTTATGAATCCAATTGTTGTACACGAGTTTGTACTCAGCGTACTAAAATTCATATAAGAATGCAAAACTCTACTCAAATAATCATTGAACATCCAAAACTGGATATAATTTACATTGCTCGAAATCAATCAAATTAAAACACAAGGATAGATTAGAAGATGAATATAAAAATGATGAATGGTGCATATGTTGACTAAGGTTAACGGTGTTTCCCAAAATATTAGTATAAAGTCCGGCTCGGATGCTCCTAGATTTATTATTATTTATATATATAATTTATCTATCTTTTTTCTTTTCTTTTTCATCTTTTTTTATGACTACATGATTAGATCTTTTGAATCTAAGCACATGCTCCTTTTTAGCAGATTACATGATAGTTCCCATGGATCCTGCATTCCACGCTTGCTTAGGCTACGGAGACAGGGAGAACACACACATATTGCTGTAAAAGTGTCAAAAAAAGTTTCAACAAAATTAAAATTGTAACGCATCCGAGCTACGACCTTATGACAATACTATGGCCCCACCAAATCACTTAGAGAAACATAAAATTGCAAAAATAAAACAGAAAGTGATATGGTTATGATGATTCCGAGATATGCTTGTTCAATGATTATCATGTTATTTCTAACACCTAAGTGAATTCAGATATGAATAGACCATTCAGATGGGCACACCAATTCCTATAGATAAGAATTATTTTCCATCTACCTAGAATGGTTAGTGTCATCCTGAATTGTTCACACGTTTCTAAATTTTGGAGTTTCTTTATTGGCATCAATTTTCGGAAACCCTACCCCCAAACCTAAATTTAACATTGTCCTCAATGTTTCAAACCGTGCAACCTAGAATGGTATGCAATAAAAATATAAATAAGAAAGACAAATGTAAATCAAAAAGAAGGGATTGGAACGTCTCACCTGATTGACGCAAGAAAAGTAGTATTCTCTGTAACACAAATCAAACGATAGTAATAACAAAGAACACTGAAAATAAAATAAAAATAAAAATAAAAATAAAAAGTCTAAGAAGAAAATAAAAACAAGGAAATAAAAATCTACCTACTGGATATGTACAGAAAGGATCCCCATACAGTAACAGCCTGAAAATTTGGGGATCAACCCAAAATAAAATATATACAAATGACAGTTTCCCATTTATATTATGGAAACCAGAGCCATTGAAACTATCAAAAATAAAGGATTACCCCCAAACAAGGTTTTTACTACACTTGGAAGTGCGTAAATAACAAAATATGGGGATAGTACTGGGGTTGGGGAATTATCAATTGGTTCATGTATAATGTCAGGAACAGGCAAGTCCTCTGGGTATTTGGATGCAAAGTGATCCAACAAAACTTGTGAAACACACAATTCGAACCCTAAATTAGGTAACTTTTGGAAGTCTAGGAGTCTACAAACAACCTCTAAGTCGGGTGAATGATCTTGTGAGATAGATTCATCTATGGAATTAGGAAAATCATCTACACAATCATCCACAAGGTCATCTACATAGTCTGTATGGAACAGAGAGTCACTACAAGACTGATCATCATCAGCAAATAATTTCTGGCATTCCAGAACTCTCAATCTTTGTTCCAAACTAGGCGGTCTGTGTTTATAATATTTCTCATATAACATTAGAGGTGATTCTTCACTTACCAGAGGTGAAGCAAAAACTTCCTTATGCCGTGACCAATTCATATATTCCCGAAGTGTCATCATAGATAACGTCTCCTGAGAAGGAGTCATCATCCTCGGAAAAGTACCTGAAAAGAAATACTAAAACAAAAAAAAAGTAAAAAGGAAAAAAACATCCTAAAATTAAATAAAATAATATTGTACAAAATAATAAATAAATAAAAACCTAAACTACGATTAGAAAATCAAAAATACTAATTACAATTTTCCACAACCGCTCCCCGGCAGCGGCGCCAAAAATTGATAGGATTTGGAAACCCTATATAAATAAACCGCAATCGCACGGTGTCTACAATGCAGACAACGACAAGTACGGGTCGAGCCCACAGGGAGCGGGGACAATACTGCAATCAATATTCTTAATAAACTAACCAGAAACAATATTTTGGGATTTTTAGATTATGAATAAAATAATAAAACAAAATAGTCTGATAAAACAACTAAACAGAGAGAGTCGGTAACCAGGGTTTTTAGTATCCACCAGTATTTCTATTTAATTACTGAAGTGAAACATAACTCCTGAATATTCATCTATTGTTTGTTCTATCGACATCACCTATTATATGTATTAGAATCTCAAATATCACTGGGACACCCTAAGCATGGCGCATCAAATGCTCTAAGTCTCAGCATACACCATCTAATTACGTTAGCGACAAAATTATACGAAACTAATTATAGGTTCACAAATAATACCTGGTTATTCTAAGCATACCCCATCTAAGGATTTAACCCAAGCATTCAATATCAAATAAGTAGAAAAATATATTTGCTATCCTATTAATTCTGCGCATAAGTTATTGTATTGTACAGAACCGGTGAAGCAACAACTAACCTTATCATTAATCAATAAATCAAAATCAGGAATTAATCTATTCAAGTCATAATAGTCTGTATCAAATAATTCTATTTAATTGATCTAAAATTTTTTTAAGTGGTTTCAACAAAAACCCTAGCTATAAAATTAGTGAGACATGGATATGAATTTCTTAAAATCCATTAAAATAAATAAAGAGAAAGATAATATTATTATTCTCGGCAATGGATCGCTTTCTCCTTTCTCCTGTACGCAGAACTTCACAGCTGCCAACCCCGGACCGAACAGAAAACTCCAACCTAGAATAGATCCTCTCTTCTCTCTTCTCACCACTGTCGCTTGTGCAGCATACGCCTCCTAGTCCTTCTTTCCTGTCTCTCTTCTTCCTAGCCTCTCACCTTAGCCCTCTTTCTTTCTTCAGACGCAGCTACGCCTAGGTATCTCTCTGACGTCCCTCTCCACCTAGGTCTTCCCAATCAATCAACCTCCAACCCTAGGTAGTAGGTATTCACTCCAACCTCTCTAGCCTCTCTCCCACCTAAAAACCTAAAAAGAAAACCTCAAAAAAAATCCATCATCGTACTCCCCTTTATTCACTTTTTCTCTCCAATCCACATCACCTACCTAGATAGACCCACATACTTCTTTCTTTATATCTTTTTAACCTCACTCCCACGTGCTCAGCCTAAAAAAAATTCTCAAGAAAACCTAAAAGAAATCCCCCATCAGGCTAGGTCTTCCTTCTCTTTCTTCACAACCTACCTCCCTAGGTATTTATTCCTTTCACGTTCTAATCACCTAGCCAACGTCAGCATTCAACGCCCTTTTTTCTTCTGTTCTTTTACTTTCTCTTATACTATCCCTTCACGCCTTACCCACACTGCCATGTTCACATCCCAAAGTAGTCTAGCTAGCCAACTCTTTTTTTCACGTCTGAATTATAAGGGATTCTTCTGACCATTTTAACCCATCTCACAAGTGCACCTAAAGAAGAATTGTCTCCAGCTTTTATCCCGATTGGCCATTTTTGTCTTATTTTGTTTATAACTTCAGATTTTATACGAACCACCTCTAAAGAAATAAAATGGTAAAATTAATACAATTTTTAGTACTAACAAATATATAATTGACGGTAAAAATATATAAATTAAGTGCCTATGAGGACTTCTATTTAAGAGACAAGTTTTACACAGAAGAAAAGAAAGGAATGATCTTTGGAGTTGGAGACTTTTCTACAATATAAGGTTTTCTTTATTTTCTTCTTTATTATTTTTCATGGATTTTAAGAAATCCATCATGAGCTAATTTATTCTCAGTGGTTAGAGATGATTTCCGAAGTCTAGAACATGATTATTAATTAAAGCATTAATTCTTAGTAATCATATTTTCTTTAATATCGCTTATGTTCTACTAATAATAATGCCATGCATGATTGAATTAATGCTTGTTTAAGTCGCGAGTTAGATAATTATATATTCATATCTATAGCTAAACTAGGGTTTGAGATCCAGAATTATCGAAAGACCTTGTTACTAGTAGCATAGCATAATTTCTAACAATGGGATGTTGCCATGAGATAATGTGTAGAAGCGTGACCTAGGTTAAATCCGAGTGGCTCTTGCGCAGGATTGCTTAGAATAACCTCAACTCATAAATACAATTTCTTTCATTGAGTTAAATTTGTGTGGCTCTTGCGCCAAGTTATCTAGTGAAAAGGATTCAAAGAGTGGCTTTTGCGCCTTTGATGATAAAATGAGTTTTTCCGGAGTAGACTTGCGATATGATGCTTTAGGGTTATTGATATTGAGAAAAGTTGAATATTGAGTCTGATTTAGTTGATAACATGTTTGATGGCGGAAGATGAACTCTCTAACCAGTATTCTCATATATTGTTTACAATCTTAAAATTGTTTCTTGCTATTAATTTAGTCTAAATTTATTTACAATCATCTTAAACCCCCCAATTACATAAGTAATCAAAAGTTAATTAACAACCTATATCTCCATATAAATCGAACTTGTCTTATTACTATACTCTTATTTATAATTGTGACGTGAAAAGACTTGAAATAATTTTTCTTGGTTGACAACTGACCATCTACATAACTACAGGAAGGGAAACCAAGCAGGTGATGGATTCGCTAACTATGCCGCTGATGGCATCCATACAAAAAATTTATTGACAAAGATTTAGGACCACGCAATCCTAACTTTTCTTACTCAGGTAATATAAATGACTTTATGGGTACCACATACCCACGTGTAATATATATCTCGTACTTAATAAAATTCATGCTTCAAAAAAAAACTTCGTTAATTGAATTATTTTTTTCAGTCCCGACTTGGACAAAGAGGCTAAACAAATAACCTAAAGTAAATGTATCAAAAAATAAAAAAATTGAATCCTTAGAGACCCCATGAAAACATAAATGAATAATCCCTCAATTTCATATAAAAATATATATTAATAGACTAAACTACTTCATGCAGTCAACAATTTTCATATAAGAAGTCATTTAAAAATAAATAAAAATACATCTAAAGCTGATTGTTTTTTCCTTCCACCTAAATCAAAATGCATCTCATCCTTAATGTTTTTGTAATACATGCACAACATCTTGAATATTTTGCTTTGAAGCAAGTAATTTTTTTTATAGTAATTACTGCTTGAAAGGCCTTTTTTGATGACATATTTGGTATGATGCTACTATCATCAAATATAGGATCACTCATATCATTTATTACTGACTCTATAATTTATTCGTTTAAAGGCGATCCCATAATTGCACCATTCTCGTTAGGATAGTTCAAAAGATGTTCGACACTCATCATATTTCTCCAGTGTAAATTAAATTCGGATAAACATTTTGACTACTACCCTCTTGCGCGTATGTACATCTTTTTTTAGTATAATCCTTATTTCAAAAAAGTATTTTTGACTTGTTAAATGTAAAAATACTCTCAGAATTAATAAATACTAGTTTTTCGATAAATAAATAACAATACTAAATGAATATCTTTTTCTGGTCCTGAGTGCATGCATTTATCAAGGTTAGATTGTAATTTACGTGCAATCCGAAATTTGCCCATGCATACTGTAACACCTGAGTTTTAGACCATGATCAAATCCATATGGAGATCCAAACTCAAGGCGTTAAGGGTCGGAAAGAGACTTATGCATATGTTTTTCCTAACTTACTTTTTATGCCACATAATTGAAAGTTTACATAACATAAATTAAAGCATATGAATCCACTAATCATTTTTGGCAACATTTTAAATGCAACATTTGAAATCAATATACACTTCAAATATTACAAGAAAACAATGCAATCATTAAGCTAACTTCTTAGTTCAACTTTCAACTTCCGTCTAATTTGCAAGAATGTCAATTGAGGTAAGATGACAACTCAATAGAATGCACTCCCATCCTTTAAAGATGCGGAAACAAAATCATTTTATCAAGTAAAAACATATAACATGAAATATAGTACAACTTCAACGAATCAATAATATATATTCAACAATCACAATACCAATAATGTTTCCAATAAATTATCCAATTTTGATTTCAATCCATGAACTCAAAACACAATAAGGTTTCCGACAAATCATGCAATTCATATTTCAACATATGAGTTCACGGTACGAAAACCTCGGTTCATACGACCACCTATCGTTTACCTCAGCACGAACAGCCTCCATCGATGGATCAGGGGATCATTACCCTATACGTTCTTGGGAATCATTACCTATTCTTTCTCGGGAATCATTAAACATGAACTCATTTCTTTTTATAAATCATTTTTACAAAAGAAATACTATCAAATTATATGACAAACAAGTAATGATGTATTTCACTCAGGCATATACAAACATGAATACATTTTACAAACTGCAAACATCTTACACTAATTATTTCATGGTGATAAATTTGTTTGATAGCCCTCAAATTTTTAGTGGACATTCATGACATCATTAGATATAACATATCCATATTTTACACCGAACTAATGGCTCAAACTTAAGATATTAATTTTATAAGATCAACAAAACTAGGTAGATTACATCATGTTACCAAAATATTCATAGTTAAATCATAATATTTTTAAATTGAATAAATCCAAACATAATGAAAGATAACACACAAATATACAACTTTTGTTAATATCCCAAATCATTCTAACATCATTAAGGTTACCTAAATCAATCAAAAACGTGTTTAAGAGAAACTGTCTAGAACTTCAGAAAATATTATTTAAATTAAAACAAGCATTTAACGGTGAATTGATGGTGGATTATTCGTAAAATTTAACCAGTGATACCTAATCATGTTTTCTACCAACAAGAGAAGCCTGATCATTAATCAGAGATACATATTTATGTGCATAAATTAATAAACCATAACAATACAAAATCATACGAAATAAACACCCAGGAAAAACATCAAAACAGAAACGGTTTAAAATTATACCTCAATTCCATCGATCCTCTACCGATTTTATTAATTAATATTCCTCAAGAACCCTAGCTCCAATTCATCTTCTTCTTCCTCTCCGTAACTTTTGGTTTTCTAACTTCTCTAATACCTTTCTCCCTATTTATTTATAATAAACCTTATATTAATTATTATTATTATCAGCATTAAATCTTATATTATTATTGTTTTATTTTTTTTATTATTTTAATTTCCCTTGTTTTATTTAACTATTAAAATTAATTAGATAACTATATTTCCACCATAACCTTTTACTAAGTGATAGAAGAAGGAATTTATAAATGTCTAATCACGCGTCAAGACCTAGGCTAAGTCAAAGGAAAATAACTCTACAACTACCCAATTAACAAGGTAAACTAAGCCGGGTAAAATCCGAATCGGAAAGGTAATCAAAATCATTGGGTATTACACATACGCCAAAAGTATGGTAAGTATCTAGGTATTTTGACAGTTTTTTTTGTATTTTTGATGGCAATGTTACCAATTCGTTTTTGCGATGTTTAAGTTACTTTAATCTTTGGGTGAACAAAAATGATCACTAATACCATCTCATGGAGGTGAGAGGGTTTTAAGTTTCAGAACGGATCATCTGAATTGAATTTTATGACTTAATTTTTTGTTTAGTTTTTCCATCATCAAATGTAAGTGGATGGATCGTTGATAATTGTTTTTTGAAATCTTATCTTGATCTTCACCATCCATCTGTTTGCATCTGACGGTGAAAAAATTAACTAAGAAATTAAGTCATGAATTTAAGTCGAGAGATCTGTTCCCTTTAAGTTTCATGAATAATCATATTATAGGAAATTATCAAGTTTTAAATAAAAGAAAAAAATTTAAGGACTATTTATACTTTGGTACTTATGTTTTGTCTAGAATCTTATTTTGATACTCAACTATTATGGTTGGTACCTCGCCTAGTTACTGACACTCTGATTGACTAAGGTATTTTTCACTTTTAGTAATATTTAATAACATATTCTGTTTTTACCCAATAACTTTTTAATATTTACTAAGTATATAAATCAATACCGTAGAAAATTAAATTAATATAATGAAATTCTTCACTTTCATTATAATAAAAAATTTAATAAATATATAAATGAAATTTTTTCACTTTTAATAAATATATATAATGAAAGAAACTTGTGAAAATAAAATTCTTATAGGGGGTAGCCAAATGAAATTTACGAGGAATTGTAGAAAATTCCCGAATCCGTTGTTAGTCAATAGAGATTCTGGGTGAGTCTTCTAATCTCTCTTGTTATCGGATAAAGACTTTTTCTAAGTCTTTTGAATTCTCTAAACATACCATGTTATTGGATTAACATTTCTTATGAGCCACGCAAACCACCATGTTATTAGATATAGACTTCAAAGTCATTGATTTGTTGTTTATTGGGATTTTGGGAGACTATTTGAGGAAAATGGCATGACCAAAATCTTTTCACTAAAGGTGAAATTTTGGAAGACTTGGAAATTTTGGATTCAAGTCATCTTCTTTTCTAATTCTTTCTTATCAGTCTTTTTTTTTTTTTTTTTTTTTTTTCAATTTCCCCAGCATATAGAGACATTTAACAAATGAGCTTTCTATCAGTAAATTTTGATATGATTCAAGGAATACAATGAATGCTCCAGGTATATTTTCTCTCTAGTTTTAGTATTTTTAAGTTATGTGTTTAACTTTACAGTAAATTGGTTGTTGCTATTTCATTCTTTTTACTACAATTTTTTACTTGAATTGCTTGATTTCATACCAAGTTGAAGCATGACATGTTTAATACAACACGGATTGTATTTTTAACAAAGGGTTTAGAATATATGAAGCTATTTAGAAAAACCATAATCCCTTTTTTCCTTAAGAATTTGAAAATCATAATTCTTTTCTTTTCCCCGTTCGACCGTAGATATGCAATATACCAAAAGGTTGGAGTACCGATTCTTAGGTTGCCAGTATCTGTTCTTTGGTGTGTCACAGTGTAACGTGCATAATAAAAAAGTTGGTAGATATTTTGAATTTTTGATTATATATTGTACATTTTTTTTGTCTCTACAAATCACAAAGACTCTTTAGAAATATGTTAGTTTTGTATCTATAAGTCACAAAGACTCTGTAAAATACTCTCATAAAATCACTAAAAAACTCTAGATTTTAGGAGAATTTCCGGGAGTCACTCAAATAAAAAATTTATGAAAGTCTATATAATTCTCATTTGAATACCTCCATGCTCCATATCCTTTTCACCAGTAGGATTGACCTTTTATAGACTTAAATAAAAAAAAAAACTTAAAATCCTTAATTAACCATAATAACATTTCAATCCTTAATTTTAGGATTAAAAAACAAATAAAAAGTTAAAAACATGAATAAAATTTCTAAACACTAGGATATCAAAATACTTAATTAAAAAAATATCAAATAACAAAAAATCCTAGATATTCAAATTGTAAAATATCCTAAATAATAGATTGACCCAACCGGTGTTTGAATTAATTCCAACACCCTCCCATAATTCAAACATATTTTATTCACCATCATCACATCATAACAAAAAATCTTCATCTTACATCATCATATCATCATCATCATCTTCATCGGCATTATCAGCATTATCACCATCATCATCATCATAATTTTTTCATTAAAATACAATTATCTCTTTTTTATCATCAAATGTTCCTACACAGAAATTTGCATTCTCTTCTTTGGGTTTGTCACGATAATATTTTTCGATCTGACCAAACTTCTTAAAGACTTACAGTGGTAGCATTGCACTGGCTTTTTGTCTTTGAAGTAAAAAAATCAGTAATATGGTTTGTTCTTTTGCATATTGAACATGATTTAGAAGAAGATATTTTTACCCTTTTCTCTAGCTATAAGGGCTTTCTCTTCATATGCTTCCAACTTTAGAAATCCATTTAACCTTTGCTCATGTGCATGAAGAGGTACAATTAGTTCATCTAAAGAATAAACAAATAAATCTTTGAATTCTTCAATAACAGCTACAACATGCTCACATTTAGATGGAAGAGAACGTAAAACCTTTTTCACAATTTTTTGATCAGAGAGTTCTTCACCATAAGACCTGACTGCGTTCATGTTTTTTGTAACTTTATCGAAAAATTTCTGCATTGATTCATTTTTCCCATGAAAAATGTTTCAAACTCACGATGAAGAGTTTATAGTTTCACAGTAATCACCTTGTTAGTACTTTCAAATCGTCCTTTCAACACAGTCCATGCTTCTTTTGTTGTTTTGTAGTTAGAAATGTTTGAAAAAACTGAATCATCCAAGCATTTTTGGATGAATGACAAAGCTTTAGCTTCTTTCTTCACTTTTTCTGTATACTCATTCCTTTGAGCTGTAGTGAGCATTTCATCTAGGTTCACTTTATCATAACCATATTCTACTAATTCCCATAAATCATGAGAAATAAAAGTAGTTCTCAATTAGATAAAGCGGAATTTAAATTTATCACCTTTAAAAAAATGAATATATGGTTACGGAAGTGTGTCATTTGTTGTCATCTCCAAGAGTTCTTCTGCCTCTTGATGCTAAATGTAGAGAACTTAAGTGATATAATGAAAGAAACTTGTGAAAATAAAATTCTTAAACATATCCTTTTCACTAGTAGGACTGGCCTTTAGTAGGCTTACATCAAATAAACCCTAAAATCATTAATTCTTGTTACATTAAAAGGAATTTTTTACTCACTTGTGCATCATAGGGCATTGTTGGATGTTTTTCCGTAACATCTTGCATACGAGCTTGAAAACCTAAGCACCTAGGCCAAAGACGTGTGATGTATCTACGCCTAATCCCTTCGTGATTTCTTCCATTTCTGTTACCGTTTAACACAACAAAGATTTGGAACACATGATTCCAAAACTCTTCAGGTGTTTGATCCGGATTCAACCGAGGTACTATTCTTCTGTACATATCTTCTTCATGACTCGTCAGTGAATTACACGCTCAGACTATGGCAATATCTTCTTCTATGTAGCGAAACTTTTTTTTTTTTTTGGATGAGGAAGAAATTTCAAAGAATTTAAGAAGGTTGAGATGTTTGGTGCAAAAGAAGAGTTCATCTATATGTAAATGAAAGACCCAACAACTAGATATTTTGAAAAGTCTAGCCGTTACATATTAGTTGTCATATTCGAATATAACCAATCCATGCCAACCGTAAATATGCATCCTTAATGATACATGATAGTATACAGTTGGCATGCTCGAAACCTCGAAAATCAATGCCGACTGTATAAAATTCTCATTTTAATGATTTATATTTCAATCGACAATATAGTTTCTCATTAGATATATGCCGACTGTTCTTCCCAATTGTCTGGTGCTGATTAAGAGGAAGTCAGTATAGTTTTAAATTTCTAAAAAATGCCGTATTCATCCGATGACCTGATTATTGGAAATTGAGCCATTATACTAGCTGTTGGGTTTTATGATCTATAATAACAACTCTTCTCTCAATACAAAATTCCCATATTTCTCTCAATAAATACCCCTTGCACTTCTCACATATCTTCTCATTTCTTCATCATAAAAAAAAAACAAATATGGCTACTAAATTCACCGCCAAATAAGATGTTGACATTGTTCGCGCTTGGTCGTCGACTACAAGGCATGACAAACACCTAAACATTAACGTACGTCAAAGCAGGGGTTCTTTTTGGAATCGTGTATAATTAAGGAAATATTAGATATCATCTATGAACGATGTAATAGTTTTAGAACGAATTGTTCGACATGATGATATCTTATTCTCAACTCAACAGTAAGGGACAAGTAAGTATATCTTAATTAGATGTTAATCAAATCCGATTTGAATATAATACTAACTTATTATGGATTTTTATTTTTCAGAGAACTCTTGTTCTTAACGAATTAAGCATGGGTATGGAATAAAATTCAGGCATAATGAATGCTATGAAGTCTTGAAAGAATATGACTTGTATTTTAATATAGATTAAATATTCAAGTGTAATGTTATAATATATGTTGGTTGGTTCCTTCATTATAATGTTGTTTCATTCAATGGAAACTATGAATTAGTTTTTTATTTCTGTAATTCCAAAGAGACAACGGTTATTTCCTATTTATCCCAAAAATGAATACCGACTGTTCTTCAAAATCTACTTTATGAAACATAATAGTATACAGTCAGCATGCTCAAAACCTTGAATATCTATGCCGATTGTATACATATCCCCTTTGAAATTCATAATAGTATACAATTGGGAACATGGTCTTAACCTTGAACTCTATGCCGACAATACACATTTCTGTTTGTTAGGTTTATGTTTCAGCCGGCATATTCGAATATAACCAATCCATGTCGACTGTAAACATGTATCTTTTATGATACATAATAATATACATTCAGCATGCTCGTAACCTCGAAAATCAATGCCGAATGTTCTTCCAAATTTTGTGGGCTGATTAAGGAGAAGCCGATAAAGTTTTTGAATTTCTTAACAATGTTGATTTCTACCCAACGACCTGATTTTTGGAAATTGAGCCATTACACTGGTTGTATGTTTTTATGATCTATAAAAACAAATCTTCTCTAAACAAAGAATCCCCACACTTCTCTCAACAAATACTCCTCATACTTCTCATAAGTCTTCTCATTTTTTAAACATCCAAATATATGAAAACATGGCTACTAAATTCACCACCAAAGAAAATGTTGCCATTCGCGCTTGGTCGTCGACTACAAGGCATGACCAACACCTAAACATTAACTTATCTCAAACTTCAAATAATTTTTGGTACCGTGTATTCATTGTGTTTGTGACGTTAGACGTCAATCAAAAAGGAAGATCATTTCGACTCATTAAGAAAATATTCGAATTAATCTATGAAAGATGTGAGGATTGTAGAATGGTTTTGTCCGACACCAAGTTGACTAATTATGAAGACATCGAATATTTAGAAAATATATCTCACATATACTATGATCTTTTTCTTGACATATACAAACAAGACTATGGAGAAAGGTTCAGGCATCATGAATGTTATTAAGTGTTGAAAGAAAGGGACTCGTTTTTCAATATAGTTTAACTCTTCAAGTGTAATGTAACTATTATCATTGTAATGTCTTTTGCTTCATTGTAATGTCTTTTCCTTCAATGAAATTTTTGTTTTAGCGCGAATGAATGAGTATTATTGGTGTCTTTATGCAATTCCAATTCATTATAAGCAACATTCGGCATGCTATAAACCCCTAAGTCAATGTCGACTGCTGGTGTAACTGGTTATAGATATTTGTTGAAAATGACCCAGCGACCATTTTTTAAAAATTTTTTTCCGTTACATAGAAGTCGGCATTAAGTTTTATGTCATAGCAATGCCGACTGTTGTAGGTCCGAATAATTCGATTGAATTTCTTTTACCCGGCATAGTATGCTAAACTTTTCTCTATGCCGACTGTGCGTCCAATGTATATTGAATATAAACTAGTTGTTGGTTTGTTATTTTTTACACCCTATATATGCATACCTATCCCAAAGCATTTTAAAAATTACTCAACAGTTTATAAGTCCGACGTTATTTACAATAGATGAAGATTTATCGCTTTGTAGAAACTTTGTAGTATGTTATGCGGCTATTGGTGTGGAACGATGACAAGGTGTTTTGGTGAATATCACTTATTTTACGAGGATTTATGAAATTTTTTGCACCGAAACAGGTAATCCGAATAACCGTATTTCAGTTAGGTTGTTTTTTCGATTCAAAGATATAAAAAATAAGTGAAATAATTTATAGGTTTACTTCGGGTTTTAAATCGACATCGACTTAGGAGGAAACTAAGAAGAAGTTGTAGTGAGATCTCAAGGGGAATTACGAAGATAAAAAGAAACAATTTTGAATACGAAGCTCATTTTGACATCCTAAAAGATTTTTACGTAACCAGTATGGGATATTAATAGGTTGTTGTAATGCGGATTGATTATGAACTGGGTTATAATTGTAATATTGGTATTTAATTAAGAATCTTAATAAAGGTTTTAATTTGTATTTGTATCTGTCATTGTTTATGTGTCGGCATTGATGTTAACTATTATAGCAATGCCAAATTTATATTACCTAAGATCCGTTTGAGTAAATGCATCAGTCGACATGCTCGAAAACTTTAACTTATATGCCGAAGGTTGCACCAAATTATCTAGTGGTCACTTAATCAAAGTCGGCATTGTCGAATATTTCTACCAATGGAGACGGTTTGGGTTCTCAAAAACTCATAAGAAACCTCCTTTAGATCGGCATAAGTTAGGTCACAACAAGCATTTATGTAGATTCGGCGTAGTCATCACCATCAAATATAATACTGACTCTTGCTCAATATTTAAGGTCATCATGACAAAAAACTTAAAACCATTCATGACACAAAACTTAAAACCTTTCATTGAACTAAAACCATTTCATTCATGGACCGTGATTCATTCAAAGTTTAAAATACAAAATATAAGCGACATCCCAAAAATCCATTTCATACTAAGTCCCAAAAGTGAACCTTCTTAAGTTTACTGCAATTCAATTGTTACCGTATTATCTCGCTTCATGGATAAACTTAAAGCATCCCACAATTGGTGATTCTCCTCGTACTTTTTCATCCAACTATCAGAGTGATTGGGCACTACAAGTTGTATTTTCCTTTAACTTAAGACCAATAAATAGTTCTCGTTCATGAACACCATAACAACTCTTCTTTTCTTAAACGATCCTTCACACACATGAAATTTTGGCGTAAACATATGGCCCACCCCAGGACCAAAATAATGAACCACATAGTTAAATGTATCTTCTGTGAGATGTCCACACACTGGTATTTTCATCCAATAAAATTACGGAAGGAAGTCTATGGGTTCCTTTGGCCATAGTACACGAACATGCAAATCATTGAATTGTTGTTCATTGTCCACCGTTGCTTCATAGAAACTCTTCCTTTTGAGGTTGTGGCCATACGTATTCTTATATATTGGCATTGTGTCATTCCCAAATTATCCTCCCCATGTAAGTATCCTAATTGCTCGATCGCAACATGATAACCACAATTTTCATTTCCATCCACATCGTCTATTGATATAAAATGTTCACGAATGATCTCATGGAAGTTGGCTCATATACTCCTGTATTATGGTATGACACGTCCGTTTCGTCTTACCGGTTTTTATATCTCTTGGGGTTTTCATATTACCTCTTGTTTTATTTATTATCTCCATTCCATCTTCTGCAATCTCTGGAGACACAACTTCCTTTAATGTCCTTCATCTTTTTGGAGGAACCGGTGCTTCATCAACGTTGGTAATATCTTGAGAATTCTTATCTTGTTGTTGTGGAGTTGATCATGTACTATCTTCCTTCTTTGGCCTTCTTCTCTTCTTTGGAACCGGTGGTTCATCAACATTGGGAATATCTTTAGAATTCTCACCTTGTTATTGTGATTTGAAGTACTAGCTTACTTTTTCGGCCTTTCTCTCTTCTTTGGAAATGGTGCTTCCTCAGCTCAATGTTGGGAACAACTTGGGAATTATCATCTTGTTATTGTGGAGTTGATGTACTAGTCTCCTTATTCAGTCTTTCTCTCTTCTTTGGAACCATTGCTTCATATATGTTAGGAATATCTTGGAAATTCTCATCTTGTTGTTGTGGAGTTGATGTACTAGCCTCCTTCTTCGGCCTTCCTTTCTTCTTTGAACCGGTGCTTCATCAACATTGGGAATAACTTGAGAATTCTCATCTTGATTTTGTTGAGTTGATGTACTAGCTTCCTTCTTCGGCCTTCCTATTTTTGGAGGAAACGGTGCGTCATCATACCTCGCTTCGGATATCTCAAAAGTACATGGATCTCTTTTCTTACTATCCTCACGCTATGTCTCATGTTGACATGCATGTTTCAAAACTTTCATCTCTTTTTTCGTATCCAATTTGGTTGGTCGTGTACTAATAAACTTTCCTTTTATTGGTTTCTTCATGTATAATATGTATGGGAGACTCAATCGCCTAATTTGACTCAATAAAATTTGTCTTTGAGCCAAGTTCCCACCTGCGCAAGTCTTAAAAAATTCTCGGGCTTCCTTAGTATCCCATATATTTTCTATGGCATCTTCTGTAGGAGGAAGGGAAAAGAGAGTGGTTTTCAAAACGGATCGATAACCTCAATAGGTATCACATCGTCATATTTCACAAACATATGACGACATGGAAGTCCCATAGACGACACAATATGATAAACACACACATCATCTGGTTGGCCATATTGTATCTCCCAATTTAATTCATATCTCCCAATGTTACATATTGTATTCTATTCTCCATAAAAACTTTTCATCTCTCAAATGAAATATCATTCTCTCCATTGAGCATTTTTCAAATGCTTTCTTGAAATATTGTTCCATTGCCTAAGTCACTGTAATAACATTTCCTTGATATGAATCTAAGAGTTTCTTCAATCGGCCGTGAGCGGACTCTGCAATATTAGTGGATTCATTGTTAAAGTGTCCATATTCGTTGGTTCATGTACGAACAAATTTCTCTTTGTAAAGATCCAACCATTGGATCCTGCAATATTTTACCACACTTGGGAAAACTTATCGTTCCAATGAGCAATAAAAGTCTTCAAATTCTCTTCATATGTAACATTTGTGATGCACCAAACCAAGGCATCCCAATCGCTTAGAAAACTCAACCATTTGGGATTATTTTGTTTGTGTTCGTTGTCCACCATCTCGTTAATTCTCTTTCTCTCTTTCTCTTTTTCTTCGGGTGGTAGTTGGCTTATTCGAACTTCTTCCTCATCTTCTTATTTCTTTGACTACTTAATATCCTTCTTTGATGGTTCAATAACCGCACGATTTTTTTACATTGTTCACTATATGGAATGTACAAAAAAAATTTTGTGCATCCAGGAAAATATCTGAAATCGTGGTCATTAATGCTTGTTCAATATCTGTTATTATAACCCTTGAAGATCGTTGCCCCGAAAGATCAGTAACTTTAACTATTTTAAGGACCAGATAAGTTATGATCCTCCTCGTACCTTATAAATCACCAATCCAACATAAATGTTACCTTATTCGATGTAAGACCCACGATGTTGAACAACAACATATGATATTTGTTGGTCTTGTAAGTGCAGTCCATTGATGTGATTTTAATTTATAGTGCCGCAACTGCACAACTATCGATAAAATAGTATACAAATACAGATTCGTCCACAGAGATTTTTTAAAATTTAAAATTTTATTATTAACTAAAGTGCTAACACAATTGATTGGAATAGTGATTTGTTTCTAAAATGCTAAAAATGCTTAAAATACTAATAATGGTTTTTTGTACTTAAATAGAAGAGAACCTAGGATTTCAAGACTCCACTACAATTATGTATACTAGGTTATTATAATCTCTCCCAATAATAATCTTCAAAATACTACACAAGACGATTTAGGTCAGTTTCCACGTCTCGGAAAATATAACTTCTTAAACGAATTTTTATTTTCAAAATATTAATAATTTTCTCTACTTAAAATGGTAATCTCAAAATAGACAAATACATCATTAATCAACCATGAGGAAAAGTAAAAATAAATTATTATCGTTACACATGAAAATATAAGGTCCGATATGAAAATTATTATGGAAAAAAATTAAAATTACCTAGCATACATAAATGGGTTTCATCCCTAATCCTAGAAAATAAATTTAGCCACTCATGGTGATAATAAAAACAAAATAAAATTGATTAAACATTTGAATTTATTATTGTGGAAAAATGACTTACAATTTTCTTTTATTGTTTGTCGATTTAACGACACACCATGAGCATTAGAAAAAGAATTGTCTTACAGTGCAGTTGAATAAGGCTGTTTGCTGGAGCTTTAAAAGAAGGATTGTCTTCTGGTGCAGCTTAAAGTGTTAAGTGTTGTTTATACTATTGAGAAAACCGTTGCAGTCCCTTGGATATGAAATTAATGGCCATATTATTTACAACAGTTCTTCAATGTACTATCTTCTTCTTCTTCCTCTCTTTGGACTGAAACTCAGGATCAATATTTTCTTGATATGAATTTTTCTCTAACTCTTCTGTGGCTCTCTGCTGACTCCTCAGCCTTGAGCCCATATCTTCTCTATTTATAATAAAACCACAACTAAGATCAAAATCTTCGAATCATACCTCAATTAATGAACCACATCTCGGACAATGAAGGAAAACTTATTCTCGATAATTTTCTTTCCTTTCGAACTGATGTCCTATGATTTTCTTTCCTTTGGAACTTTGATCTTCAATAAAGCTTTGTGTTGTTTCCTCTTCCGGGTTAATATTTTTCCCTCTTTTGAAATCCCGAGATAGAATTTCCCGAGAATATTTAGTTGAGGTGAGAAAATATCTCAGGAAATATATATCTTTGGTTGATTTATTCTCCGTGAATAGGATGTGTTTGAATCCTACTAATTAGATAAGAATAATTTTTCCTTAATCCCATAAAAATCTCCTTTAATTCACGTAAGAAAAATAATAAGATTCTTCACAAAGTTTTCCCGCCAATATTGATTTCAAACTTAAGAAGGTTGGTGCCTTTATCCAATAGTTGGTTGCCTTTATAACTTTTCGAGCTAATTTTTCCACAATTGCTTATTTCCCTAAAACACCTAAAAACATAGAAAATAATATTATTCATATAAAAAATGAGTATTAACAATATACAAATGACATCAAATAAGGCATATAAAATGTGTCTATCAAATACCCCCAAACTTTTATTTTGCTAATCGTCGAGCAAATCTAATCTAAAAATAAATAAATATCCTAACTCACTTTCGCAGGAATCGTGACTACACTTAGCATGTGCAATAAGCCTTTGAACCCCTAGGTGGCCCTAGTGGACGAGTTTTGTGTCGTGAAGGTTTACAAGAGATATACCCACAAAACCTTTACTCCAAATTCTAGCTACTTGTGAATGATTAAGGGTAGACACTAAACATGTTATTTAGTTGGCTACAAATTTTTTTTGGCTATGAGAGGAATTACCCTGTTTTGAATCCAATTGATGTACACGAGTTTCACACTCAAGCGTACTAAAATTCATATATAAGAAAACAAAACACTACTCAGAAAATCGTACAATGGACCACGATACTCGGAATTTAGCAATCCAATATAGAAGTGTGTGCATGTTGACTAAGGTGAATGGTGTTTCCCAGAATATATACATGATTGTCAGTGCCAAGATGAACCCTAATGGATTGAGATACACACCCACTGGTCTGAATCCTAATTCTAGTATCAACTCAGCTGGTATATACAAGGGTTCCAACGGTCGATTTATTGAATATATAAAATTTATTATCAGTATTATTATTACTATAAAAAAAAACTTTCATTAAAGGGAGAAAAGCGTTGTTTACATTGAGTTGGTAGGGAGCCTAGGCACAAGCTGAGCACCTACCCCTTTCTGAATGGAAATGCCTAATATAAAGAAAAGGGAATCGCCTACTTTGTAGTTATAGTCATGGCTAGCCATGCAGTTCTGCAGTCTCGTCGTGAAGCCAATCGTGTCTTCTCCCAACTCCCCTAAAGTCATAAAGGAGAATACTCCTAGGCCGTATCCGTGCTCGTTGCATTTGTCCAAATATTTGTTGTGTTTGTGCGTGACAGCGTTAGAGATGGCATTCCCAGGCGTAAACACAACCCTCTCGCCTCCTACAAAAGGGGACACCCTTGTGACGTCGAAGCACACATCTCGACATCCTTCCAATTTGTATACAAGTATATCAGCGGGCCTAAGAGCGCTTGCATTGTCAGATAAGAAACCCAGTTTGACTTCCTTATGGGCTGAGACCCCATCTTTAAAACACATATCCGCCACCACGTCTCTTACTAGGTCATGCCTAAATTTGAGACCCACCTCACTGGAACAATGTAGGGGGTTATCCCCAAAGGCATCCATATCTCTGCTGCAGAAATAACATGAGCTACCCTCAACAAACATAGCAATACCCAACCTATAACGAAGTACGGCCCTGAATTGGCGAGGCCCAATAGATTGGTATAGCCCAGTGATTGGGATAGCTTTGAGGTAGTCTTGTGCATGACTCATCCTATTATATTGATACAAAATGCAATCACGTTCAGTCTGATTGAAACTGTTGGGGATGCTTTCACCATATCAGTACAACACTGCCAGAGAATGCATGGGTCGGGGGGCAGTTGCTTTAATACTGAGAGTAGAAGGGGGGATCCCACAGACCTGACTGAAGCTAAGCAAGGCTTGATGGAAGCTGAGATACCGTGCATTGTCCCTGTCCACCTGAGAATGGTGTCTTGCACCTGGGTTATCTGAAGACAGGAGGCAAGGTAGCAGTAATGGCTAGAACCCTTCATAATGTAAACCCCCAAACCCCCGTCCTTCATGGGAAACGACGCAATGCGCATCTGGTAGGGACCAAGCACCATCACTAGTGACCTAGTGTCTTAAGAACTGACATAGATGTTGGTCATAATAGTCAGCTGACTGGTGCAAGACAAAGGGGCTTGTGGTCCTCATAGTGAAATATAAGCGAGATACCCCAACACAATTTCTGAGGAGAAGCAATTCACTATGTGGATCCTGCAGAAGCTTCAGGGACTCCATTAACTGAAGAGTTTTTTTCCACTCTACGCTGGACCATCTCGTTGCAAATTTAGCATCCATACTAACAGGACCACCTAGGAGCTTCACTCCTCTTACCGGTCTACTAATGTTGACCGGGAACACCCCTTTTCCAAACTTTTGGGGTCTGTATTGGGCCAGAATATCTCAGTCTTGTTAATATTAAGGGATAAACCTATGCTTATTCCCTCAGATTGGATAATGTGTAAAGCTTGAGCCACCTCTAAAGTGTCCCCAACAATAGTCCCATCGTCCAAATACCAAGCATGCATATTCAAGGTACACTTAGAAGCAATTTTTAAGATGGGGGGTTGTAACGTCAAAGCAAACAGAAGAGGGCCCAGAGGGTCTCCCTGTTGGATACCTTGAGCTGACAAAAGAACTTTGTCTATGTAATAGACATTGCCGACTTCGCATAACAGAATTCAACCTATCTAGAGATACCAGGGCACATGGACCTGACATCATTGATGATTGCGGTTTTGTCCACCACATTAAAAGCATTGTTGAAGTCTATTGAAAGCATGCACTTGGTGGAGGAGTTACCTTGCATCTCCAAAATTCTGTTTGCTGAATGCAAAATGCCTTCCCTACCACATTGGACACCCACGCCTAATTGGGTGATCTCCTAGGTAAGTGGCCATTTCCTTGCTAACCCCTGATGCAGCTAATTTAGAGAAAAGCCTCCTCCAGATAGTTCCCACCGCGATTGGCCTTATGCCCCCTCCAGGCTTGATCAAGGGGGTAAGAGGGGTACTCATAATGAAAGCGCCAAGCACTGCTAGACATCTACCTGCTATCCACAAGTTAACTACTCCCGTCATAGAAGGCAAGAGGTCATCCGCTACTGTGGCAGCCAGACCATTGAGGGCATCCGGAAGATGTTGGGCTCTGAGGCCATCTCTGCCGCATGAGGTACCTTTGAGAAACCCCTTGATGACACTTAGAACTGCCGATTTGTCTACACAAAGAGGCTCAATTGGGTCTACATGGATATAGGGAAGCGGCACAACAGGGTGTTTAAGGCTAAGGTCAGCAAGAGTGTCTTGAGAACATGGGTCTATACCACTGGAGGATAACACTTTGATAGCATCCGTGTACTGGCCTAGGGCCAATTTCCTTCTGCACGCTGCAAGATTGAACTACCCGGCTTTTGTATGTTGTTCGGCCCACTTTTCTGCTGTCTGGATTGCTCCAAAATGGACTGCACCAAGCCGAAACACTCACTACCATCACTCCATTGAAGTAAAACCTGGTTTATACTAGCCATATTCATTTTCTTTCTGGTCCCTAATCACTCTTCTGTGGATGCCTTTGGTATGTACATGCCTAAAGTGCATACTGGAAGGAGCAACAGTTGTAGCCAAACAGTCAGGTCCAAAGGATTGGCAATAACCCTGTCCAATGAAGCTTTGAGTACCCTAGAGAACTGAAGCTTGCACTGTGATGGAATACTAGCAACAGTATGGAGTTTTTGTTGGTATACAAGGTGTAACAGGTCTACATCCAAGGCTGTTGATGCTGCAGGAACAATGTCATCCAGAGGCACATAGTTGGGAGGCGATGGTTTGATGATTCCATATATCATACAGGTTGCTGATGTCCCATTGTAGGGGATGGGTATAATACCCTCCTCGTGTTGCCTACATGGCCGTCTCCATGAATACATATGCATACAATCCGAGCAGATCCACATTTGCATCTCTGACAAAAAAAGCTTCCCAGGAACAAAACACAGCCAAATCCTTGGTAACCCTCTCCCTGCAAACATCCACTGCCTCCATTGTATAGAGGTGTTTATCTTGCAAATGCCTATAAAAACCAGAACGACTAAGCCCTCTTCCTCCAACCCCATTGTTGCAGCCATCAAAGTGTTTGTAAGGACAGTGAAACAGGCCATCATTCACTACCCCCTCCCCTTTCTCAGCTGAACAATGAGAATCTGAGCAAGATGTTGTTCTAGGCATGCTGGTAGGAAGGAACCTTAAACAGAAAAACTGATCAAAAGACTGGCAGCCACAGAAAATGCCTATAGCCAATCCAGAAGTATAACTGAATTGAGCTAAAATGTGAGGATGTTTCAGGGGTAATCTCATACACCAATGAACATTTGTAATGTGTTTCTGAATGTACTCATGAACCTCACAGCAGGACCCAAAAACAAAGGAACTCACAGCCAGCCACAAGGAAGAGCTGGAGCTAAACAAGAGGCAAACTGAAAAAGAGATGAACTATGGGTGTGCCTCAGGGAGAAACACAAACACAAGAAAGCTGATGCTAAAAGCAAGACTGAGCTTGAAGAGCAAAAGTGCTGAAAAGGTAAGTGATTCAGGACACAGCCACAGAAAACAGGACCCAACAAAGAGTGTACAAACTGGAATCCACAAGGAAAGCCTAGAACAAAACAATTTGTGGAATGAAATTGACGTGAAATGTGATTGAGTCACTGAATGAAACACAAACACAAGATTTCCAAAGCAAAAACCAGGTGTACGGATCCTAAAATGAAAGTAAAATCTGGAATCCACAAGATAGGCCTAAAACTAAGAAATTTGTGGAAAAGAAAAAAAAATATGTGTGTCTCTGAAGGAAACACAAAACACCAAAATATCAAAACAGGAACAAAGTGTACGGACCAAGAACAAAGTGTACGGACCAAGAAACTCAAGAAAGGCCAAAAACAAACCGGGAAATGAAAACGAACTGGAATTGACAGTGAATGTGTCTCTAGATGGAACACAAACAACAAAATACAAAAGCTAAAACCAAGTATGTGAGATTGTATGCTGGATTTACAATGTTGAAAACAAATCAGAAAAGACCTAGAAAATGAAACTAAAGCTTTACAAAGAAAAGCTTTACTATTATTATTATTATTATTAAAAAGAAAAGGTTTACAAAGAATTGATAGGAAGCCTAGAAACAAGCTGGGCATCTACACCTTTTTGAATGGAAATGCCTAATCTAAATATTTTTTTTACCTATTTTATAGTTGTAGTCGTGGCTAGCTATGCAATTCTGCAACTTCTTCAAGAAAGCTATCGTGTCCTCTCCTAGTTCGCCTAGGGTAGTAAAAGAAAGCACACAAAAGCCACATCCATGAGCGTAGCATCTATCCAAGTATTTATTTCGTTTACGAGTAATGACATTCGAAATGGCTTGACCAGGCGTAAAGGCAACTCTCCCGCCACCCGTAAAAGGAGACACCCCTATAACATCAAAGCAAACGTCACATCCGTTCTCCCAATTATAAAAAAAGAATGTCAGATGGCCTTAAGGAATTTGCATTATCTGATAGAAATCCCAGTTTGACTTCTTTACGAGCGGATACGTCTGCTTTGTAGAAAATATCTGCTAACACATCTCTGAATATGTCATGTATGAATTTGAGGAATACATCATTAGCATAATGTAAGGCGTGGTCTCCAAAAACATCCATACCTCTCCCACAACTGGTGCATAAGCTATCTTCTTCAAACAATGTTATTCCTAATCTATAGCTAAGAACAACCCTGAATTGACGAGGCCCAACTGACTGATTTATCCCAGCAATAGAAATAACTTTAAGGAAATATTGAGCATGATTCTGTTTATTGCATTTCCATAAGATGTTGTCGCATTCAGTCAAGTTAAATCTGCTAGGAATGTTCTTCTTAACAACATCGAAGTAAATTACTTCCAATGAGTGCATTGGACGTGGGGAAGTAGCTTGGATGTTGAACGAAGAAGAAGATAATTCACAAACCTGAATGAAATTGGACAAAGCATGCTAAAAGTTGTAATGTAATTCTGAATCCATATGAGCTTTGAATAATATTCTGCAATTGGTTAGTATGCATACAGGATGCAAGGTAATTGTAATGACTGGTATCCCCCATTGTGTAAACACCAAGGCTTCCATCTTTCATAGGCAATGTCGCTATGCGCTGCTAGTAAGGACCAAACCCATCCCCATCTCCGGTGACAAGATGTCTAAGGAAATGAAAGAGGTGTTGGTCATAGTGTGAAACAGATAGATGAAGTGCCAAAGGTCTAATTGTCCTCATTGTAAAGTAAAATCTGGAAACACCTGCACAATTTCACAAGAGTAATAACTCACTTTGTGGATCCTTCAAAGTCTTCAAAGTATCCATTAACTGGATAGTCTTTTCTACTCTGCTTTGCACTAAGTCATTGCAGAATTTTAAGTCAAGACTAACAGGCCCCTCAAGTAGCTTTACACCCAACACAGGTCTGCTGATGCTAGCAGGAAAAACTCCTCCACAAGGCTTCTGGGTCAGTATTGGGCCAAAAGAGTTCAGTTTTGTTGATGTTGAGGAACAAGCCCCTCCTGCTGCCTCCAGATTGTATGATATACAAGGATTTAACTACCTCCATTGTGTCTCCAGCAATAGTACCATCATCAAGGTACCATGCATGCATATTAAGAGTGCATTCTGATGCAATTTTTTTTATGAGTGGATGCAAGGTCGAGCAAAAAGTAAGGGACCAAGGGGGTCACCTTGTTGAAATCCTTATTATTATTATTTTTATTATAAAAAAAACTTTCATTAAAGGGAGAAAAGAAATCTTTACATTGGGTTGGTAGGGAGCCTAGCCACAAGCTGAGCGCCTACCCCTTTCTGAATGGAAATGCCTAATCTAAAGAAAAGGGAATCACCTAGTTTGTAATTATAATCATGGCTAGCCATGCAGTTCCACAATCTCGTCATGAAGCCGTTCGTTTCTTCTCCCAACTCCCCTAAAGTAGTAAAGACGAGTAAACCTAGGACGTAATCGTGCTCGTTGCATTTGTCCAGATATTTGTTGCGCTTGCGCGTGACAGCGTTAGAGATGGCAATCCCAGGTATAAACGCACCCCTCTCGCCTCCTGCAAAAGGGGACACTCCTGTGACGTCGAAGCACATGTCTCGACCACCTTCCCAATTATACACAAGTATGTTAGCGGGCCTAAGAGCGGAATTTTATTATTATTATTATTATTATTATTTATTATATTATAAAAACGGAATTTTATTAGATAGAAAAAGCCATTTACACAGAAATGGTAGGAAGCCTCGCAACAAGCCGGGCTCCTACCCCTATTTAATAATAATAGGGGCTCCTACCACCTATTGTTATTATTATTATTATTATTATTATTATTATTATTATTATTATTATTACGACATGATTAGATCTTTTGAATCTAAGCGCATGCTCCTTGTCAGCCAATTACGTGATAGTTCCCATGGATCCTGTGTTCCACGTTTGCTTAGGCGATGGAGACAGTGGAGAAAACACATATATTGTTATCCAAGTGTCAATTTTTTATATTTTTTGGTCAAGTTTAATTAAAAAAAATGGTGTTTGATCTCAATCTTTCTACTTCATCCTGGCGACACAAAGGCGACACTAATGCCCCACCAAATCACTTAGAGAAACAGAAAAGTTATAAAAATAAAAGCAGAGCGTGTTATGGTGAAGATTCTGAGATATAGTGACGTATATCATGTTATTTCTAACACTTGAGCTTTGTCATTTTATGAATAGACTATTTAGTTGGCTCCCTCAACTCCTACAGCCAAAAAATTTGTTTCCTTTTATGTTCGAAGGTTTCACACACAAGTAAGTCACATCCAACCAACTCCTTTTCAACCAGCAATCCCACGTCCCATCAAAGCTTGGGGACTTGACCCGGATATCAACCCTACTCTGACTCGGCGATGTGAATGGAAAGCTGATCTTTTTCAAAATTTTATCAAATGGGTATGGATTGTCTCTACTAGAGATGAAAAAAGTAGTATCCCGGTTATTCAGAAGACATGTCATGAAGTTGAGGGGCCTGAACTTAGTGCCTTCCATATCAGAGATATGGTGAAGAAGATAACAACCTCTCTTGAAGAAGAGTCGTATCTCATCACCGAAGCCTTAATCGACGATTACTACAAGCTTATCAATACTGACAAGTCAGAAGTGGTGGTCATACATGGAAATTGGTTGATAGCTCACAACGCTTAAAGCATTCTACCACCATCTTGCTTTATTTCCCTGTTTTATGTAATATTTGTAATTCCTCCAAAACATTTGCAACTTGCATTCATACTTAGGATTTCAATTCATTTAATCAAGCGAAATCTTGTTTCTTTTTGAAGAAAAAAATATCCTTGCAAATTACTCAGAAATCTCTATCTACTCAAAAAACCCAAAATAAAACCACAAAAAAGCCATATGTCTCAAAACCTATGAAAACATAGGAAAACCTAGAGAAGTTCCTTGAAAACTGGCTTAACGCCTTCAGCGTATGCCTTCTCTATTTATTCAAGCCCCTCAGTCGCAAGTTTCAATCACCAAGAAAGCCTATAACTTCACATTTAGCCTTGGAAATCACCTCAAAGCTATAAGATACACCTTTCTATTGCAAATACTTTTCAATAGCTTTTAAATGACGACGAAGCCAGGCGACGTTAAGCTCAGCTCTTTCATCCTCCTCCAAGGCATCCTTCTAGTCTTGAAGAACTATCTCAGAGATTTCTCTACGGGGAAGAACAATCATCTCACTCACAGTTGTCAGCAACACAGACAAATTCCTCTCCAGAGTACTATAGTTTTCAGGATTACCAACGAAGATATGGCCAAAATTCTTCCATATCTTGATATACAGCTCAGCATGGTCGGAAGAAACAGTAAAGCCCCCAATGCACACGTATTTGTGTCGGATCCTATCAAACTTGAAGTCGAAGCTAACTCCAGCGTTTGGATACTCAACTGGAACAATCTCCATCACATCATCATTCTATACAATGGCACCACTTGGAGTGCTTTCGTCAACAATCATGTCAGGAGGGGCTTGTTCATGACTCCAAGTTATAGAAGACACATCAGCATCATCACGATTCATCGTAATCTCCAACCCTTCATCTACAAGTTTGTATCTCTGTTTTGGTTCGTTCCCTCCATAAAAAAGAGACATTATAGATATAATGATTTAAAATATCTCAAGAACAAGTCATGAAATTCATAAAATATGTTCATTATCAACCTAAACATTCATTACAATATGTTTCAGGTCATGGCATATGGTTTAGAAAGGTTATGGGTTGTTTTGCAAAAATACCGCCAAAAACGTTTTTACACTACCCTCCGGAAAAACTGAAACTAGCGCTAATTGGTAAGGAATTTGGGGGTGATTTGTATACTTAATGATTCATATGGATGTATACTACAACATTCTAAAAGGTCACATCAATAGGAGGAGCGAGCTAATAAAGGCAGATAAAACGGTCAACTACACCATGGCTGAAACCTATAAAATTCTTCCTTAAAATTTCCGGACTCTCGGTGTCAGTTCTTTTTTCACCTAGCAACCAGACTCCAAATTTATTTCTTCCTCTTAGATAAAGAATGAAATTTCAATCACATCATTCCGACTTCAGACGAAGATTCTACAGTCGTAACGGTAAGAAACCTGATCTGAAGTTTTCTGATAGCTAAAACTGCTAAAGTCTTTTATGAAATCATGTATGATTCTACACATTGGGTGGTGTAAGAGCTATAATAATTTCATTATGATTCAAAAACAATGGAGAAAACTTAATTGGATCTTGCTAAATGCATATTTTACATATTTATAGAGTCAATTTCATGCACTTATTTTCTATATTTCTTATGAATTATTGTATGTTACCTTTGTTTTTGTTTATTTATCTTTTATTAGGAGGAATCGTCCAAAAGAAGTAAAATGGCACTTAATTGTGCAATAAAAGAAGTACTACAAGTGAATAAGAGACAAATACCAAGTCTAACTTACTCTAATCCAATATTTCTAGTCATTATCTCGTAAAGAACGAAGAAACGAAGCCAACGACGAAAGAATGAAGTCATTCCGATTTCGTATGAGAAAGTTATGAGCAAAACGAGAACTAATGGCAGAATGGTCATTTCGAGTGCTACTGCTATTGATAACCCATTGTACGTTAAGGGGAAGTCATGTTTCAAAGGAATTGTTAGGGGCACCCATCATATTCCTCCCTTCACGTCACGTACAAAAACTACCTATTCAGTTCTTTTCCGACCAGTTTTATGGTTGCTCTATCATGAACTGTATGACTGATGATGAAGTTATTAAGGGTTTAGAGATTATGAATCTGTTGATAGATGATGGTGGAATGCAGTGAGATATTCAACAACACAGACTCACAGAGAGCTCGAAGTGAGAGCAGATGTTGTAGCAGTGATTCGATGAAAGGTGAATAAAGGAGATTGAGATGATTTCGGTGGTGGTTGCTGTTAGTTACGGGCATTGAATGAGAATATTGGTTTTGCAAAATATGTGATGGGATATTGAAGTTGATAACGAGATAGGATTCAAGGCTGTTGGTTGTGACGATTGTTTGTGATAAGCTCGAATCTCCTGCCATTGACGAGAAGTGAGAAAATACAGTTAGAAGATGACACTGAATGCAATAAGGGGAGTCAAGTCTTCTCGAGTATGTGGCATGTGACATCATGGAAGTGAGAATGGTGTTTTGATGGTGGCATTGAATATTGAGTTCGAAGTTGAAAAGGATCCGAAAAATTAATTCGAGTTTGTTTTAGTTTTTGAGATAGGTAGTTGACCGAGTGTTGGAAAATATTCATTACCGATTACGATAATAATACAACTTTGTATTAATTTTGCCAATTCGTTACACCTTTGTAACATTAATCTTTGTCTATGTATTACAACTTTCGTAATACTTGGTTCCCATCACCAAAACAATAAAATAAGAAGAATAAAAATCTATAATTCTTAAACAAAACTTACTTAGGTGTATTGAGGAGAGTAATCTCTTTACTTAAGACATTTAATGTCCTTCCCTAGATGTTCATACATCTTATGGCATATGTCTCCAGCATTCAACAATACCTTTGGTGTTCTTCAACAACACTTCAATGAACGCCAAGCAACAAACGCAAATTAATGTAACACAATTTCTCTTTTACAGACTCTCAAAAATATCAAATGAAATAAACCAAATTTTTTTGTCTCTATTCTGTGTTTTTTTTCTATGTAATTTTCTATATCTGAAAACTCAACAAAACATGAGTTTAAATAGTTTTTGAAACAGTACCTTTGGTAACGGTTAGTAACAGTTATAACTGTTACAACCATTGTTATTCAAAGGACATGATTGTTCGCAACAATCACCTTGCAACAGTTTTTAAAAAACCGTCACCAAAGGTTATGACTATTCCCAACAGTCACCTTGCAACAGTTTCTAACAAACTGTCACCAAAGGTTATGGCTGTTCCCAACAGTCACCTTGCAATAGTTTCTAACAAACTATCACCAAATCGAATGGATGCAACTGTTCATAACAGTTAGAAACCTTTTCCAATTTCAAACGGTTAAATTTTGACCGTTAGATTACATATCTTGTTTATGGATTAATTAGTACCGTTAGATCGTAACTAACCATATTAAATGTAATCTCGACCTTCCATTTGAGTTCCCTTATGTTTCAACTTAACACAATCTTCATTCATATCAGACATGGGCTTGGGTGGCCATACCAATCCCAATTTCCAACAATCCCCCACATGAATGAAATTGTCACACAAAAAAGCAAGACTACTGACTCTAATAATGCATACTTTAGAGAGTTTGTATGCGGAACATCACTGCATAAGGAAAGATGGCTATTGGCCTTGAATCTTCCTTAGTGAATATCTACCGGGATTGCTGGTTGATTAGTGAACATGATTTCTTGAACTATTTAACCTTATAATGTAACCCGATGCAATAGATATCACACAACTTATTTCCTTACATATCTGGTTTTCGGTTGTGTTCTTTTCGGCCCTGAACGATACTGGAATTCTATGAATGCTTTAGAGTAACATAGCCTTATAGTTCTCATAGAAGCGGCCCTACTTCTCACTCATATAGGTGATCTCCTATTAAAAGTATCCTGCCATACTAATTAGTCAAACTAATCTATAGGAATCATTAAAAGAAATTAATTCTTAACCTCTAACTCTTACAGGCAAAACTGTTTCATCATAGGAATGGTTAAAAAGATTATCTCTTTCAGTGTCACTAGCGAGTACTTCACAACTTATTGTCCCTTTTGAACGTAGATATTGGGATCTCCAGTCACTAGGTTGGGTTACCGCTGTAATTTACCCTTTAGTTAGGTTATAATCCCCATTCCCCTCGATGAAGCAATTATAAGCTCTCTAGAATTTGTATCCATTATCGACTTGATATAATTCTCAAACACTATTTTTTGATGCGCGTATTTGAGAGCAATTGCTTTATGGTGTTATATCGTCGATGTATTTGTCGACACCTACCATAATATCCCAAACTATGTTTTCTTCCCAGATAACTATTTGATCATGACAATACTTATTTTGAAATGCATATACTCTGTCCACACAAGTATATATGTCTAAGGAAATTTCACATTCACTTCTATTTCATCTCCGACTTTGCGTCCAAAGCTTCGGAGTCCATAGTTGATCTTTCTATCAAACTTCATTTGAATGAGTTACTTTCCATCGCATTTCTTCTACAACAAACACATAGTTTCCTTTGATTTTAATCAATCGTAAGATACTGTTCAAGCACTTTTTGATAAGTCGCATAAAGTAATTTCTAAAATTATACAATTTGATATCTTAGGATTCTAACCGTGGTTTACAAATTATCTAATTTTTCGTACGTCAATAAATCGACGTTCCACTAACATATGAACCACAATTCATATACATAACATCCATTATATATGGATTTTCTTACTATATAAAAATAGACTATTTATTCTTTCCCCCACATTTTATGACTATTACCAATTTTCATGAAATCACAATCCATACACTTATGTATACAAGTGCCATGTGTATCAATCACTTTAATCATGATAGACCAATTTATACGTGATAGAGACCATTAGAGGGTTTCCAAAGAAACCACACAATTGATACATTATAAAGGAAAGAAATTGGAAATACATAGTAAGCCACTGTTTTAACACATTTGTTATTTTCTAGACATACATGCACACCGATTTTCGGATCACTATATCTCCCACATAGTAATTCCAAATAAAGAATTTCAAAATGGATATTCATGATAAGTTCCTGATCTACAAATTTCGTTTTTACCACAAAATCAAAAGAGCAATAGAAAAATTAGAAAATCACTCTGAACTATGGCTGATTTTCTCGCTCTTCAGAATTTTTGCAGGAACGAATTCCACTTTCTAAAATTTCCAAAAAATATTTCCACTACTCCAAAAATTCTGAAATTTTATCTACAATATAATTAGGGTGTCTTTTATACACGGTTAAAAAAAAAACCAAAATACTTTTCAATTGGGAGATACACCCATTTCTCTAACATGGGTATAAAACTGAACCTTTCAGTTAAGGTTTATTTTCATCCATGCACCACCTTATTCATATTAACATGTATGAATACCAAACACAAAAATTTGTGCCCCTGTGCTGGTGGAATATCAAGTTCAAATTTTTTCTTTTCTCGAAAAAAATTTGAGCACAACCTTTGCTTTGCACAAAACTTGAATGGTAATGTTCTCCATCTTGACGTTCTCTAATGATAAAGAGAACATGTGTACATTTTAGAATACAAGTCTACACACTAATCAAGAAGGCTTCCATATTGCTTTCAAATAACCGTTGTAAAGTGAATTACATAGTTTTTTGCAAATCCGTACCTTGGTTCGTTCAATGAATACATTGTAGTTAACCAGATATACATCCAAGTATCCAACAAGGGAAAACCTACTACCTTGGTTCCAACCCTTATCTTATATAATTCTCCAAATATGTCAAGTATTCTTTGTTTCAAGAAAACCTTTACTAGGTGGGAATTCTCCTTTGACTTCCCCCACAATTCCAAGGTATACTTGAACCTTACCGATGTTTCACCATGATGAGTGAGGACTAAATTGATTATTTAGAATTAATGGTATAACCAAATAATTCAACGCCTCTTGAATAAAATATTTGTGCCATAGCATTTTTATTTATCGAGGTACGATACGTACCAATACGTACGTATCACATTCAATGCTTTCAAAAAAGCACTAAAACCAGTAACAAGATTAGTAACAAACTAAATGTCTTAAGATTGTTGGAAAATCTTCATTACCGATTTCGATAATAATACAACTTTCTATTATTTTTGCCAATTCGCTTTTGTAACATTAGTCTTCGTCTATGTATTACAACTTCCGTAATACTTACTTCCAGAACCAAAACAAGAAAATAAGAAGAATAACAATCTATAATTCTTAAACAAAACTTACTTGGGTGTATTGAGGCGAGTAATCTCTTTATTTAAGACATTTCATGTCCTACCCTAGATGTTGATACAGGTTATGGCATATGTCTCCAGCACTTCGATGAACGCCAAACAACAAACACAAATTAATGTAACACAATCTCTCTTTTACAAACTCTCAAAAATATCAAATGGAATAAACCAAATTTTTGTGTCTCTATTTTGTGTTTTTTTTTATTTAATTTTATATATCTCAAACTCAACAAAACATGAGTTTAAATAGTTTTTGAAACAGTACCTTTGGTGACGGTTAGTAACAATTGTAACTGTTACAACCATTGTTATTCAAAGGACATGACTGTTTGCAACAATCACCTTGCAACAGTTTCTAAAAAACTGTCACCAAAGGTTATGATTGTTCCCAACAGTCACCTTGCAACAGTTTCTAACAAACTGTCACCAAAGGTTATGATTGTTCCCAACAGTCACCTTGCAATAGTTTCTAACAAACTGTCACCAAATTGAATGGATGCAACTGTTCATTACATTCACTTGTAACGGTTAGAAACCTTTGCCAATTTCAAACAGTTAGATTTTAACTGTTAGATTCCATATCTTGTTTATGGATTAATTAGTACCGTTAGATCGTAACTAACCATATTAGATGTAATCTCGACCGTCCATTTTATTTCCCTTATGTTTCAACTTAACACAATTGTCATTCATATCAGACATGGGCTTGGGTGGCCATACCAATCCCAATTTCCAACACTGAGACAAAAGAGAGATGTGAGAAGTGAAGCTTACTGCCATTGATCTGGTGATAATGAATAAACAAGAAAAGAGTGTGAGCATTTAGGGAAGTTGGGTTGGTATCAAAATTAATTGCTTAAACGAGATTTCAGCTGAGAGTTATCTCTGAGAAATTTTCTTACGCGGAGAATGAGAAGTGGGTTGCAAGAAAAATAAGAGTTTGGGATTGTAGTGAAACTGTTGGCAGAGAGGATGGATGATGAATGGCGGTGGAGTTAGAGTTTGAACAAGAATTGGGAACTAGTTTTCCTTATCTAAATATGAGAAGAACATAGAGAAGTTTATCTCTTAAGAAAATTATTTTCATGTTGAGAATGTAAAACGGAGATTTGGTGAAACGAGAGCATCGAACTGGATGTACAGTGAGTATTGAGAGAAAACATGATTGGTTCTCCTGAGTCCCACTGCAATTTCAGCTAATCAGAAATTGTCGGCACTTAACTAAGGTGTTCAACAACACACCATAGCATGGTCACTTAATTTTTAAAACATAAAACTTTGTTGCACCGACTATTGATCTCAATCTATTTAGAAATCCATGCGAAGAGTTAGGTTGGGTGGTAGCTATAAATAGCCTAGAGGTATCCGCAACTTGAAACATACTGAAAAACTACAGAAAAATAATAAACAATTTGGAGAAGCAGAGACGGTGCAATACTAGAGGGAGTGGACTTCGGCTGCGATAATTCTTTCGATTTGCAATTTTAATTTTATTTTTCTTATTTTATTTTATTTAAATTATTTGATACCTATTAGATATGTCTAGATAATTTCTTAATTGATTAAGGATGATTTCCTAATTCTAAATATAATTTAAATTATTTATAAAAACCTATTTTTAGTTCTCACATAATTATGGTTTGTTTTTACTAAAATTAATGTTTAAGATTATTTAAAAAATTGTTCAGGTAGCCAAATGGACTGTTTTGTTAATTAATCTAAATCTAGTAAGAGTCGGGGTATCCATAATTGTATCACAACATCTTACACAACTAGAGAACGTGAGACCTTGCATAGGGATTCTATAAAGCAATCACGTGTAAAAAAAACACTAGAAAGTGGACCGAGCGTATTGAGTTTAACTACTAGGATCAAACCTGAATTCACAAACCTTAAAGCATTCGATTGAATTACACCTTGAGAGCGTACTTCAGGGTGGTTCAGCCGAATAGAATCTCGAGACTAAGCATACCTGTTTTCCAGTGATATAAGGAATTTTGGGGATAACTAAGCGTACTTGTTATCCTATGGTTGGTGATAATTTGTGATTAACAATAAATATGTGGATATACTAATTTAATGAATATTTAGTAACGAAGAAGGATTCCTTGATCATATTTCTCTTCATTGTTTACAACTTAATCTTTTAAATTGCTTTTTTATTTACTTAGCTTAAAACCTAAAACCAAATCCCCCCTTTGTGACACTTTAAAAAATTGAAACACCTCGCTCCTTGTGGGAATAAACTCTATTTACCGCTATATTATTTATTAGTAAAGTAGAAGAAAAGTGAATTAATTTGTGCACCTAAGACACGCATCAAATTTTGGCGCCGCTGATGGGGAGCAGTTGGTTTTAGTTATTATTTATTTTCGTTTATTTTTGTTTTTATGTTATTTTTAGCTTTTAACTTTGTTTTCTAGATATTTTTGGTTTCAGGAACAATCTCTTTGGTGAATGCTTAAAGCGGGCAAACCAAGTCCCATTGGTATACATCTTCGATTAAGCACTTTACTAAACAACTTTTCTCGAGAAGTGAAAACTCCGCTCCCTCCTAGTTCTTCACCAAGTGAATTTTCATATTCGTACAAAGAAGAAAATCACATAGAAGAGATGGGTGGTCCTCAACCTCTGTAAAAGAAGCTATGAGAGTTGACATCTCCATGCTTAGATTCACAACCATTGTGTATTACTCTAACTGACACAGTGGAGTTGAAGGCGAATTTTATTCACCATTTGCCGAAGTTCAAGGGATTTCCAGGCGAATATCCGCACCGTCATCTTCAAGTATTTCAGCACAAGATGACAAGTCTTAGGCAAGGTACCGATGACAGTGATAATGCTATGCTGCAAGCCTTTCCATTTTCTTTAATAGATCTAGCCAAAAAGTGGTTATATTAACTTCCTCCAGAGATTGTTACAATATGGACTGAGATGGAAAAGTTATTTCTAGAAAAGTATTTTCCTGCTTCTAAAGCGACCGTTGTTCGTAAAAAGATAAGTAACATTTACAGATTACTGGGGAGTCTCTTCATGAATAGTGGGATACGTACAAAAGGTTATTGGAAAGATGCCATCACCATGACATATCCTCAACAATCATCCTTCAATACTTCTACAAAGGGGTACTTCCAGGGCAGAGGAACTTGATTGATGCAGCCGCTGGTGGTTCACTTAATGAAAGTATAATCTCACAGGAAACTAGTTTAATTGAGAGTATAGCTTCGAATGCACAACAATTTTATACAAGAAACGACTCAAATGTCAGAAGAGATAGCGAGATATGAGAGTCTCCAAATACAGAGCATCGGTTGAGTACCATTGAAAAAAAAATTCATCGTATAACTTCTATAGTTTCTCCACCATACGAAGAGGAAGCCGAGGTTAATTCCTTATTCCCTAATCCAAATCCGAGGTATGATCCTTATTCTAATACTTACAATCTTGTTTGGAAAGATCACCCAAATTTTAGTTATGCGAATAAGCAAGTTGCAGCTCCTATGCCAACTTATGGGAGACAAGGTGGTTTTCAACCACAACCACAACAATTTCAGCAACCACCACAAGCTAAGGATCAAGGCTCGTTCATTGATGAAAAGTGTAATGCCATGATGCAGAGCATGCAGGGTATGACTTCTATGTTTCAACAAAGTCAACAAAAAGATGATCAAAATCAGTTGAAAACCGACTCAGCCATTAAGGACTTGCAGACTCAAATGGGGCAGTTAGCAACTGATTTGAATCTATTCAAGGCACAAGCATCAACAAATTTTCCATCATAACCCTTTGTGAACCCAAGAGAGCACGTCAATATTGTAACTCTAAGGAGTGGTAAAAACCGCACCGAAGGAAAAACCAACTTCAACCGGACAACCTAAGGACACGGTGCCTACTTTTACTACTCCACCATCTTTTCTTAGTCGTTTTTCCAAGTCAAAGAAGCAATCTCAAGATAATGAACTCATGGATATCTTTAGCAAGATACAAATCAACATTCTATTTATTGAGGCCATCAAAATGGTACCTAGATACGCCAAGGTTCTAAAGGATTTATGTACAAGGAGGAATAGGTTGATTTCTAATGAGATTACTCAGGTGGGAGAAAGTGCGTCAGCTATGTTACTGAAGAAGATGCCTACAAAGTGTAAAGACCTGGTGGTTTCACAGTGCCAATTACCATTGGTGATAGACGTTTCAAACGTGCCTTACTTGATTTGGGGGCTTCCATAAACGTTATGTCAGCCGATATTTATGATTATTTGAATCTTGGACCTTTAAAAGAAACAGGGATTACCATTCAATTAGCAAAAAAATCCAACAGATATCCTAAGGGACTCGTGGAGGACGTGTTAGTTCAAGTGAATGAGTTAATATTTCCGGTTGATTTCTATATTGTGGATATGCAGAATGAAGAAAATAGTTCATCAACTTCGTTACTCCTTGGATGACTGTTTATGAAAACTGCAAAGACGAAGATTGATATTGATAGTGGTACACTCACTATGGAATTTGATAAGGAGATTATTCTCTTCAACATATTTGAAGGCATGCGTTATCCTAGTAATGTTCATTCCATTTTCTCTATCGATGTTATTGGTTCGCTAGCACAACAAATATTTGATTTGAACAGTGAAGATGAACTTGGAGTTGTGTTCCGTAATAGCATTGAAGTGGACGTTCATGGGAAGCCAAACTTGGATGATGACTTAGACAAAGATCTAGTGGAGATATGTGGTGCCTTGAAGGTATTACAAGAAGCTCAAACGGGTAATATCTCTTATATTTCTTTAATGTAACTAATGAGGTTCCTTTACCTTCTATTGTGTAGGCACTTAAACTAGAATTGAAGCCTCTTCCCAATCACTTAAAGTATGCTTAATTGGGTGATAAAAAATAGATTCTGGTGATCATTGCAAAGAACCTCACTTCCATACAAGAAGAACGTCTACTTAGGGTTCTGAAAGAGCACAAAATGGAATTTGGTTGGAAAATTATTGATATCAAAGGTATTAGTCCATCAATGTGCATGCATAGAATCCTAATGGAAGATGATTCAAAGCCATTACGTGATGCTCAACATAGGCTTAACCCCTCAATGATGGAGGTCGTAAAGAAAGAGATCCTCAAATTGCTAAGTGTGGGGGTGATTTACCCAATTTATGAACACAAATGGTTAGTCCGATACAAGTGGTACCTAAGAAGTCTGGTGTTATTGTTGTCAAAAATCAAGATGACGAACTTGTTCCTACACGAGTTCAAACAGGATGGAGAGTATGCATAGACTACATAAAACTCAATTCCGCTACCCGAAAGGATCACTTTCCTTTTGATCAGATTTAGAGAGGTTGTCGGGACATTCACACTATTGTTTTTTGGATGGTTATTCGGGATACAATCAAATTGTTATTACACCGAAGGATCAAGGGAAGACTACTTTTACTTGTCCTTTTGGTACGTTTGTATATATACGGATTTGGTCTTTGCAATGCGCCTGCCACTTTTCAAATATGTATGGTTAATATATTTTCTGACTATGTGGAACTCACCATTGAGATATTGCACGCACCCACCGCCCGAAAGGCGCTCGAAGAAGCTAAATGGATGATTTTAGTGTTTATGGCTATTCATTTGATATTTGTTCAGAAAATCTTGAACTTGTGCTGAAAAGATGCATAAACACTAATCTTGTTCTTAACTGGGAGAAATATCATTTTATGGTGAACTATGGTATAGTGCTTGGTCATATTGTTTCTTCTCGAGGAATTGAAGTAGACAAAGCAAAGATAAACTTAATAATAAATTTAAAATATCCCACTTCTGTGAGGGAGATTCGCTCGTTTTTTGGTCATGCATGTTTTTACAGGCGGTTTATCAAAGATTTCTCCAAAATCTCGATGTCGATGTGTAAATTGTTGCAACAGGAGGCTAATTTTAACTTCGACCAGGAGTGAAAGGATGCCTTTGATAGGCTTAAAGAATTGTTAACTACTGCACCAATTATTAAGTCACCTGACTGGAGTCTTCCATTCGAGTTGATGTGTGATGCAAGTGATTCTACAGTCGGAGCTGTTTTGTGTTGGAAAGTGGACAAGAGGTCACATGTAATTTATTATGCATTTAGGACCCTAAAAAATGCTCAAATCAATTATTCTACCACCGAGAAAAAGTTATTGGCTATAGTGTTTGCATTAGAAAAATTCAAATCTTATTTAGTAGGTACAAAGGTGATTGTATATTCTGATCACGCAGCACTTCGATACCTATTGAAGAAGAAGGAAGCTAAGCCAAGGTTAATACGGTGGATTATGTTTTTGTAAGAATTTAATATTGAAATTAGAGACAAGAAAGGTGTTGAGAATACAGTGGCAGATCATCCTAGAAGACTTGTTATTTCTAAGGAAGAACTTCCTTTACAAGATCATTTCCCAGACGAACAACTTTTCTCAATTGAACATTCAACACCTTGGTACACTGATATAGTAAAATACTAGGTTACGAGACAAGTACCTGGTATAATGTCTAGTTTTCAAAACTGAAGCTTAAGAAGACAACCAAGAAGTATGTGTGGGATGATCCCTACTTGTGGAAATACGGTGCTGATCATATAATCCGCAAGTGCATACCTAACTCTGAATTTCAATCCATTCTATATTTTTGTCATTTTTATGCTTGTGGTGGGCATTTTGGTTATAAACGTACCGCTAAAAGTCCTTGAGAGTGGCTTTTATTGGACCACCCTATTTGAGGATGTGTATGCTTCTTTGTAAATCTTGTAATAGATGTCAATGAACAAACAATCTAGGTGCTCGAAATCAAATGCCACTTACACCGGTTCTTGCTGTAGAAATATTCGATGTGTGAGGAATTGATTTTATGGGCCCTTTTGTTAATTCTTATGGGAAATTTTATATATTTCTTGTTGTGGATTATGTTTCAAAATGGGTGGAAGCAAAAGCCACTCTTACTAATGTTTCTCAAGTTGTTGTGAGTTTGTGAAAGAATATATTTTTACTAGACATGGTACACCATGTGTGGTTATCAGTGATGTAGGCTCACACTTTTGGGAATCCTTTCATGGTCTCATCAAGAAGTACAGTATAACTCACAAGGTCGGTACGCCGTATCACCCACAAACTAGTGGGCAAGCTGAAATCTCAAATCGTGAGATTAAGGCAATTCTAGAGAAAACCGTCAATATTACACGAAAAGATTGAAGTTTACGACTCAACAATGCATTATGGGCGTATAGAACGACATACAAGACAACGATTGGCATGTCTCCATATCGGTTGGTTTATGGCAAAGCTTGTCATTTCCCGGTTGAACTTGAACATAAGGCTTTATGGGCGGTAAAGATGTGCAACATATGGAGTATGATGAAGCGGGGAAGCAAAGGAAACTACAAATTAATGAGCTAGAGGAGATATGTAATGATGCTTACGAGAGTACCTGTGTATACAAAGAGAATACTAAGCTTTTCCATGGCAAGATGATTTCTCGAAAAAAATTTGTTGTGGGACAAAAAGTTCTTTTATTTAATACTCGTCTTGGTTTATTTCCTGGTAAGTTAAGGTCCATATGGGTTGGACCATTTGTTGTTACTAATGTTTTTCCTCATGGTGCAGTTGAGATTACTAGTACGAAAACAGGAATAATTTCCAAAGTCAACGGCCACAGAATGAAGCCTTATTACGAAAACTTCCCTACAGAGAATGTGGACGTGATTAGACTTGAAGTTTTAATCCCTCTAGAGGAGTAATACGGGCGAGTAGAGAGTCGTAATGACGAATTTAAACCAAGCGTTGAATGGGGGGCAACCCACTGGTTTTGTATTTCTATCTTTATATTTTGTTTTTTATTAGTTTTTCATATCATGTTAGGATTTCCCATCTTGATTTTACATTGGAGGAGTCAATTTACATTGAGGGCAATGTAAATTTTAAGTGTGGGGGAGTTATTAAGCATATAAAGTTTTTTTTAGTATTTACTTTTATAAGGAGAATTTGTGAACTTTTTGTACATATTTTTGCATAAACCTCCAACTTTTATATATTTTAGAGTCACTTAGTATACTTTTAGCTAAGTTTACATACGAAGTTCTTATAAAAATAACTGAAAGTAGAAGTATTAGAGAACTATATTTGGGTTGCTTAGTTGTTGAGAGGCTAGAGATTACAAAAAGAGACTTAAACTGCCGGTGACGAATTATGTGCAGAAAGAATACAATATTAGAGAAGTTGATCATTCAGTGAGGCACCAAACCTTCAATTTTCCGTTTAGAGTGTTTTCATCTGCGCAAACTCCGGGAAAAATGATGAGCTACCCAACTTCGCACCAATTTTAGCACTACTTTTTGATCTCTTGAGTGTTATTTCTATCAATCATGAGGGTAGCATTAGAATTGATAACTCTATCTTGTGGTCTTGTTTGCAGTTGACACCATTCTCTCGACAATAACAATTCCATAGAAACACCATTATCATCAACAAGCGGAGTGTCAAAAATCATGAGAAAAGTTGAAGACGTTCAAGGTTTACAAGCAACAATACAAGAAAGAGAAAAAAATTCAAATTCAAGTAAAGCAAAATACAATGAGCAAAATTATGTATACATGTTGAAGACATATGTACAAGAACGAAAGAAATAAAAAAACGAGAGTTAGTGAAGTTTATGATATTGAGACAATACAAGTTATGAAGAATCAAGTGGTAAAGTCTTTATCCCAAGACTATAGTATTTTCATCGTTTATTTTATTTTATTTTTCAAATTGTATTTTGAGTTCATTTATAAAAAAAAAAAATCTGAATAAAATAAAATAAAATAAAAACAGAAATTGAAAGAATTTTTTATTTTATCTTATTATCTTAGTTTATATTTCATTCAATAAGATCGTAGGGAAGAAGAAATCTATAAAGAAGTTTCAAAAAATAAGATATTGAGGAAAAAAGTTAGAATTGTCAAAGTTCTACGAAGTTCAAGAGTTCATCATCAACAGTTGAGGACCGAAGACTGAAGATGTTTCTATTAGATGTTGTGAGAGTGGTACTGATCTTGAATCGGGTTAGAAGGTAAGTAAGCGTTCCTATCCTTACATATTGATTGATTTCCCTTCTTAGAGATCATCAGAGAAAAAAAGGCTTTTATGTCGTCCCACATTTCTATGGGATAACATCTTCATATAATTCGGAAGGTTTCCTTTCCTTCCAACCATTCAACATGTGCAAGATTTTTATCTTCACTCCTTCCTGCACACATGATAACCATAAAGTGCGTCTTCTGAGTGCAATTTTATAAAATCATATTGGTGAGGCCGAAGTTGAGGCGGAATACCTATTCGATTATTTATCGAGGTTGGATTCTTTCATATGGTGGTTTTCTCCTAATTCGAGAGTTAAGCATGAGAATAATGTTCTTTGGAATTTTTAACTTATCATTATTAGTGTGCAGAAACTTTATGTCATCATAGCTCTTTTGATGCATGTGCTCTGGAATGCTTAAAAGTTGGAATTTAGGTTTTGTGGTTATATATCTCTTGTAAACCCTCACGAGACTATAACTCGTCCACTAGAGACACCTAGGGGTTTAAAATCTTGTTGCACATGTTAAGCATAACCGTGTCCTCAACAAAAGGGAGTTATTGTATTTTAGGTTATTTTGGGATATATAGTTTGCTCGTGGACTAGCAAAAGCTAAGTGTGGCGGAATTTGATAAGTGCATATTTTACATATAGAGTCAATTTCATGCACTTATTTTCTATATTTCTTATGAATTATTTTATATTACCTTTGTTTTTGTTTATTCATCTTTTATTAGGAGGAATCGTCCAAAAGAAGTAAAATGGCACTTAATTGTGCAATAAAAGAAGTACTACAAGTGAATAAGAGACAAATACCAAGTCATTATCTCGTAAATAACGAAGAAACGAAGCCAACGACGAAAGAATAAACGTTCCGATTTCGTATGAGAAAGTTATGAGAAAAACGAGAACTAATGGCAGAATGGTCATTTCAAGTGCTACTGCTATTGATAACCCATTGTACGTTAAGGGGCAGCCATGTTCAAAGGAATTGTTAGGGGAACCCATCATATTCCTCCCTTCACGTCACGTACAAAAACTATCAATTATTTCTTCAGTTCTTGTCCGACCAGTTTTATGGTTGCTCTATCATGAACTGTATGACTGATGATGAAGTTATTAAGGGTTTAGAGATTATGAAGTTGTTGATAGATGATGGTGGAATACGGTGAGATATTCAACAACAAAGACTCACAGAGAGCTCGAAGTGAGAGCAGATGTTGTAGCAGTGATTCGATGGCAAGTGAATGAAGGAGATTGAGATGATTTCAGTGATGGTTGTTGTTAGTTAATGGCATTGAATTAGAATGTTGGTTTGGCAAAATATGTAATGGGATATTGAAGTTGAAAAAGAGATAGGATTCGAGGATGTCGGTTGTGACGATTGTTGGTGATGAGCTCGAATATTCTGACATTGGCGAGAAGTGAGAAAATACAGTTAGAAGATGACAATGAATACAATAAGGGGAGTCAAGTCTGCTCGAGTATGTGGTATGTGACATCATGGAAGTGAGAATGGTGTTTTGATGGTGGCAGTGAATATTGAGTTCGAAGTCGAAAAAGATCCGAAAAATTAGTTTGTTTTAGTTTTGGAGCCAGGTACTTGACCGAGACAAAATAGAGACGTGAGAAGTAAAGCTTACTGCTATTGATTTGGTGATAATGGATAAACAAGAAAAGAGTTTGAGCGGTTAGGGAAGTTGGGCTGGTGTCAAAATTAATTGCTTAAACGAGAGTTCAGTTGAGAGTTATCTCTGAGAAATTTTCTCACGTGGAGAATGAGAAGTGGGTTGCAAGAAATAAGAGTTTGGGATTATAGTGAAACTGTTGGCAGAGAGGATGGATGATGAATGGCGGTGGAGTTAGAGTTTGAACAAGAATTGGAAACTAGTTTTCCTTATCTAAATATGAGAAGAACATAAATAAGTTTATCTCTTAAGAAAATTATTTTCATGATGACAATGTAAAACGAAGATTTGGTGCGACGAGAGCATCAAATTGGATGTACAATGAGTATTGAGAGAAGACATGATTGGTTCTCCTGAGTCCCACTGTAATTTAAGCCAATCAAAAATCGGGCACACTCAACTATTGTGTTCCACAATACACCATAACATGGTCACTTAATTTTCAAAACATAAAACTTTGTTGCACCGACTATTGATCTCTATCTATTTAGAATTCCACGGGAAAAGTTAGGTTGGGTGGAATGTATAAATAGCCTAGGGGTAGCCGCAACTTGAAAAACACAGAAAACTACAGAAAAAAATACAAAAAGAATTTGGAGAAGCAGAGACGGTGGAATACTGGAGGGAGTAGACTTCGGCTGCGAAGATTCTTTTGGTTTACAATTTTATTTTTATTTTCTTATTGTATTTTATTTAAATTATTAGATACCTATGAGAATCAAATTTTAAAAAGTTCAACAAGATAAAAAATTTACAACTTAAGAATTTTCAAAAGAAATTCAACTTACAGAGGTAGATGGTGAGTTTTTGACAAGGGTTAGAATCGTAAAATTACCATTTGCTAAGCAACAAGAACATATATATATATGTGTGTGTATTTATACGCATATGCTTAATAAAGAATACTGTGTCTCAATTTATATTCTACAAGCGAATTGACAACACAAATTCTATCTAAATATTCTAAATTGGCCTTGTAGCCTTATCAATATTCATAATATCCACGTTATATCGAACTAGTCTCAAGTCGCATAAATTCCACGGATGAATTCCTTGAATTTGTATCTAATGAGCATTGATGTTCTAGCAACATCTATTAAACTCGGGAATATCTAATGCTTAAACCTTGAAATACATTATAGCTTAACACTTCATTCGCAACGAATGCATCTCAAATTGTTCTTCTGAGCCTAAACATGCTACTTTAGCACTTTGAGAAACAATGTCATAAAAGATGCATTGAACCTCTCAGTTAGGCTAACCCTAGACTTTTCTCATATCAACGCTAAAATAACACTAGCCATTCGTCTTAGCATCGCATAGGCACTAGTTAGCCACAATAGCGCTAAAAGCGCTAACTTTCCTGGCGAAAAACCCTAGCACCAGAGAGGTGCTAATTAACCAAAAAATGGTCTTACCTAGTACACTTTAGCCTAATAATGCCTTAGCCCACGTATTTTTATCTTGGCACTTAAACCCTAGCACCAAAGTGCTAACCCTAATTTTATCAACAAAAGCGCTTACCCTTGGATCATGATTCCCTTGCCTGGCCGTGACGCAATCGGTTCATGACGCCCTTGCTTGGCACATGACGCCCTTAACTGAATCGTGACGCCCTTGCTTGGACGTAACGCCCTTGTATCATGATGCCCTTGCTTGGATCATGACGCCCTTGCCTGGCCGTGACGCCTCTGGCTCATTACGCCCTTGCTTAGCTCAAGACGCCCTTGCCTGAATTGTGACGCCCTTGGATGTAACGCCCTTGCTTGGGTATGACTCCCTTTCTTAGACGTGACGCCCATGCCCTTGATTTTACGCGTCCCTTGTATTCACAGTGTCAAGGCCGATGTGCCTCCAAGGTCATTTTATTCCTAGCTAGCTTCTTGGCGCCTTAACCATAGCTCCTATGTATCGCTACCAACTCCAATACCCTTGGCTCTTATACGCCTTTATCCATGACAAGCACGTATCTAGATAACAACCATGGCTAGTACGCCTCTTGGCCTAACACATTCGTATTTAACGATTTATAAACAAGTACATTAATACTAAAATCTCAGTGCTAACTATACAATTGAAGTGCTAACTCCAAATCTTTTTGGTACTAGGTTTCTAGCCCTAATACAATTGATATTTACTAGAGATTATGGATATTGGTTTTATTCCTGAAACGTTATCTTATTAGCCTTTTGTACTAAAAGAATTAGCACATTATTATATGCGCTAAGTAGATAGTGTTAGTTTTACTAGTTACTTTCCTTATAAATACGCTTTATTATAAATATATATCATACACTGAGTCTTATATGAATTCTAGCAGGTCTCCTTGCTCGAGGATCCATCTACAACATTTGGCCTCAAAGGCCTCTCAGACTTATGATAAGTCGCTTCTAAGTTAATACTTAGTCATTAAATATGCCATGTTACTTTCTAACAAGTACATGACCACTAAAATTCCCAGAATCGACACTAATCAGTCTGGCTATCAATCAAGTGAGTCACAAAACTTACCTCACTGACTTAGCAAGTCATTTCACTTGACTTGACTTAATCAAAACCATAGTTGTTTATAACTCTATTATTTCCACGAGATATCAAATACAACATGGGGGGATTCTCATTGGGGTATTGGTATGGAGGTCTACGATATCGTGGGTGGCAACACAACCCCCACGAACAAGAAGGTAACAAGGAGTGGGCAGTTACAGAGCAGTTGAGAGGATGAGGAGTAGTGGTCATACAGGTCTTCCCTATTTTCCAGGCGCCACCCCACTACATTCTCCATAATCATCACTTCTCAATCTCTCCCTAACTTCCAAGACTTACGAGAAATCAATGTATATCTTCTTTAAGCTATAGATAAATGATTCTTATTTATTCAAAATAAGAAAAAACGAGACAACCACACAATCAGTCTGAAGATACCAAAACCTAAAGAATTAGCGATTCCCCTACGGAGAATCCATTCTTCTTCAAACAATACTGATATTTCTCAACCTTCTTAGCCTTCCTCCCCTAAGACTTACCCAAATCCTTTCCATCTTTTTAATCGAAACAGGACGTGAACAACCATTTCTTTGTTTAGGCTCGTTATGTTCGATCTTGATCTCTCGAACTTACTTGAAAGTACCATTTTGTAGTACATTTGTTTTTACCCTAAAGCAATTGTCGACCACAGCGGGAGATCAACCTCTCAATTACAAAATCCAATTTTCAGTTATTCAAAATGGTGGATCTTAGGTATGGAGCAGTTAAAACTCCTATTGTTGGTTCAGGGAGTACTGGTGGTAGTGATTCTGAAAAAACCTTTATTGCTACTGAACCTCCCCGTACCAATTTTACTACTACACCTCCTCTCGGTGACTAAACTGCTGAAGACGCCGAGAATACTCAAACTCCGATCGACATAGCTGACTTGATGACAAAACAAGAAGTCTTTTCCAGAACTCAGGTGGATATGGCTACTACTTAGAAGGAGGTACTCGCATGTCTCAAGACCCTGACAGAGTAACTCTCCCCGGAACAACGTCATTGCCTAACGGAGCAGACCAGAACCAACTTTGCAACGGCGCTGATGCTGAAACACCCGGGGCTCGAAAAGACAAAACAGTCCACATCATTCCTGATCGACCACCACAGAGGTACCAGTAATCAAATTTTGTTACCCGTGAAGATCTGGAGAGACTCCTACGAAATCATGGCAAGGAGGACTTATCCTCGGCCCGTTAACACCAACCTTCCTACCCGCCTGAAATTCAAAGGATCCCTCTACCGAGAGGTTACTCGTCTCGACCGTTCTCATTGTACGACGAAACTGTAAATGTTCATGAACACGTCTCTCTCTTTCTCGAATCCCTCGGGGGCCACAAATACAATATGTACTATGTCTCAAAGAGTTTTCAAAGTCCTTCACTGGAAGAGCCTACACGTGGTATAACAACATTGTTCCCAATAACATCTCTAATTGGGAAGATATGGTTAACGCCTTCTGTAGGAAGTATTTCTTCGTCTCCGAGAAGATCACCCTATCAGACCTGGGAAGAATGTTCCAAAAGAATAATTGGCACCCAAATGAATATGTAAAAATGTTCATAATTCAAGCTATGGATTGTCATGATCTGAATGTGAAGGAACATCAACTGGTGGAGCTATGCATTAATAGTATGATCCTTGTTTACCGTGCTCTTCTCGAAAATTTACGTTTTCAGACTTTCTCTGAGTTACATGAAGCCGCAAAACGATTCGCCACAACTGCTTCCTCCCTCTTGGAGAAAACTAGACCAGCAAGAGAAGAGAGTCATGTATATAACTGTGGGAATCAACGGCTAATCAACAAATAATACAATGTTCAACCATCAATCGGTGTTGTCAGTAATGAGGGACATAAGAGAAAAGATCCATCCCAGTAGGAATCACAAACTAAACGTCTTCCCTCTACTCCGACCGTGAACCATAGAATGAACCAACGAGTCACTAATTCCCAAAGTGCACCTAAAGGGCCACAACAACAACATTAGCCATAACAACTGCAAGAAGAGGACATAAAGCCTGATATAACTTGTCCCAATTTTCCAATTCCCATATAAGAAACCCTTGAATTAATAGAAGCATGGTTACAAGAAGGGATCATCAAATTGCCACATGCATGACGCCCACCTACTCCATAAGAAATGGCCGACCCGAGATATTATCATTTTCATCGATTTGTCAATCAACCCACCAGTGAGTGTAATGGTTTGAAACACATCTTCAAGGATAAAATAGAATCAGAGGAATTGCGACTAGGGACTGAAAGGGTTCACGAAAATACACTTTCTGTTAGAAGCTTCACCCTCTTTGGTGAGCCGGTCAACCAGACGGTTCAATCACTAATGGAGGCATGTGTGAACTCCTCTACTTCTCAAAGGGTCAGCGTGAAGACATTTTTAATTCCCTCAATCGAGTCGTATCTGGCGAACGTCTACCATCCTTCACTAAAGACGCTCTCACTTAAGATGATCTCTCTTCGGAAGACATGATCAACCAGAATGCCGAAAAGAGCGACCGGGGACTTTTCACTACCGCGCGTCTCAGAAATGTTAAGTTTGGAAGGGCACTAATCAACAGAGGCATGTATATCAACATTATTAGTTTCACGACTCTGAAAGCAGCGGGAGTAACCCGACAAGAAACAACACGCTCACCGAAAACGATCAGATATCCCAAAGGAATAATCAGAAATGTTCACGGACACATCACGCCCACAGTAGCGGCCGGAGCTACTCAAACAAGTATCAATTTTTACATCTTCAAAGGAAAACTTAATTGCGACATGATCCTGGGACACGCATGGCTCTAACAATTAGCATCTATCAAAAGAGCTTGGCCAGAAATCCCGCCTCGAGTTAAGTGCCCCCTGCCTGGGGTCAAGCCAAATTTCAGCAAGAACTTGTCTATATACTTGGAGGAATACCAATTTATCAAAGCCACGGAGGGGAGTCAAGCACCAACTGAGAGCGTATCGACTTATATCAACAGATTTCGCACTCAGGTAGCTCTCATTCAATTTGCTTCCTTTGTTATCGGATCATCCTCATATTCCAACAGACTGGGGATAGACCTTGATAGAAACAAAAAGCGTACCCTAGCTTGTCGTTATGAATGGATAGCCACTCTATTTCATTACTCAACAGATGTGAAGAGATCACTCCCACCTTTTGTGATCCACTAGAGCTCTTGAAGATATTTTCCCTCGTATATGATCCGAGAGACATTACAGAAGAGGTGCATCCTTTTGAACATAAGATTTACAAAGCCATAGCGATCAAGCCAAATGTTTTCCGGGTAGGAGACTCTGTCCTCAAGAAATCAAGGCGCCTACTGGGAAGGACCATATAAAATCTCACGATTATTGGATACAAGTCTGAAAACTGTCAGGATTTTCCTGGATACTTCCTGAGTTCTATTGTTCAGTCGTTTTGACAACCAAAACAAGCTCAAAACCATGATTTATTCCTATTAGGTTATAGGAAATTGTTTTCTAATAAGGATAGTGGGGTCAATCATCCAAAACATAGGTCTTATGAATATTTTATGACATTTTTCCTAAGCTCTATACTTCTGAAAATTTTATGACGAAAATTGATGACGTGTTCTAAATAAAGTTGTTCATTCATTTCAAGATGAGAAGAAATTGATGCAAACTTACTATAAGTCCTAAAATAATAATATGGTTCCATCATAACGACCATACACAAAATGTTTGACTCAAGGAAGACCTCTACGAAAAGAAGGAAATAAAGCTAAAAAGAAAGACTTAATCAGAAAACTCAAAGTCCGAGTGAGAGTCATGCTCATCGTCACCCTCTTCATCAGAATCAGGTTCTTCCCGTCCTTCCTCAGAATCTTTTTCTTCCTCTTCGAAATCCACTTCAAGGTCTTCTACTTCAGAGTCATCTTTCGGATTCCTGTCAGAGTCCTCCTCTGAATCCTCTACCATCTCCTCATCAGGGTCGGAAGGACCTACCTGCATGTCATACCAAGCATCAGCATGCTCAGCTTCACGATCATCCTCGGTCTTAAAGAAAGATTCAGACTCAGACTCTTATGCTATGTTAACTTTATGATCCTCCTCAGAAGAATAATCATCCGCATCAGAATCGGGAGCCACAACGTAAGGACGAACGCCTCGCTCCATTTGTTCAGTTTTCTCCATTCTTGCAATTGCTCAAAGACTTCGTTTCTCCATAAAAGATATGAGTTTCTCATCGTCAACCATCTTCTTCTCCAATTCCTCTCTACGTCTTGCTTTTCTTTAACATTAATTACAAAACAGAGATCCAGAGCATATTGACGAGTTTCCTTCATCCGTTTGAGAGGAATACCTCGAACAAGTTTTGCGAATTTATTTAAAGAATAGATGATTTTTGATTGTACTTCTTGAGGAGAAACCACATTTATCCTTTTACCTCTACAACCTAGTTTCTTACTTTAAGGATTAGAGTTATGGTTTCGATTAAGAATTACCATGATCTGCCTGAAACATAAAATAACAGGAAAAATACTTTATCAAGAAAGAAAAGAAGATTTATCAAAAGGTTTTAGTCTATTAATCAGCAAATTAAACTTAATGGTATTCTTGTTGCTGCTGCCGAAAGGAAAATTACTTCGCTTCAGAAGAATAATGATGAAACTAGGGTTTTGATGGAATAATATTCTCAGTTTTATCAAGATATATATACGTATGATATGTGAGAAAAATTTGGAAACCCTTGTTCTATTGGATAATGAGATTACTATCAAAAAAACTCAGCTTACCTATGTTAGTGATTCGAAAAAAAAAAAAAAAAGAGGGACGTGCTTACCTTGTTCCTAGCCGGTGATGCTTGTCAATCACTATCACCAACACCATCTACTGCCAACAAACAATAACCAGAAGAAGAAGTCACATAAAAGAAACATACATAGGTGCCAACTTGAAAAATCCTTGCCTAGTTAGGAAACAAAAAAAGTGGCGCAAGGTTGTCTTTTTCTTGGCCGCGCCGACTTTAGCTTTTCCCACCCGTGGAAAATCAATATTTCAAGCAGGGACAAGTGCGCTTACTATACGCAACCGAATTTCACACTAAGGGATGCACATCTCGATATCCCAGAAGCGAAGTATACCTTCCTCTATTATTAAAATCTAAATTATAGATAGATACTTATTGAAAGCATATTGTCACCATCTAGTGCTTATTGAGCAACATTATTGTTCGTCACTAAGCAAGGGACTTAATATAGATGGTGAGTTTTTAACAAGGGTTAGAATTTTAAAATTACCCTATGCTAAGCAACAAAAACACATATATGTGTATTTATGCCTATATGCTTAATAAAGAATATTGTGTCTCAATTTATATTCTACAAGCGAAATGACAGCAAAGATTCTATCAAAATATTCTAAATTGGCCTTGTAGCCTTATTAATATTGATAATATCCATGCTATTAAACTAGTCTCAAGTCGTATAAATTCCACTGCTGAATTCCTTGAACTTGCATCGAATGAGCATTGATGTTCTAGCAACATCTATTAAACTGGGGAATAACTAATGCTTAAACCCTGAAATATATTATAGCTTAATGCTTCATTCACAACGAATGCACCTCAAATTGATCTTCGGAGCCTAAATAAGCTACTTTAGCACTTTGCTTAAATATAAGCCACAAATAATGTGCCACTCTCTATGATGCACCATAATCGAGAAGCAATGTCATAAAAGATGTATTGAACCTCTCAGTAATGTTAAACCTAGCCTTTTCTCATATCAACACCAAGATAGCACTAGCTAGCATCGCATATGGCACAAGTTAGCCACAATAGCGCTAAAAGCGCTAACTTTCCTGGTGTAAAACCCTAGCACCTGAGAGGTGATAACTAACCAAAAAATGGTCTTAGCTAGTACACTTTATCCTAATAATGCCTTAGGCCATGTATTGTAATCTTTGCACCTAAACCCTAGCACCAAAGTGCTAACCCTAATTCTAGCAACAAAAGTGATAACCCTTGGCTCATAACACCCTTGCATGGTCGTGATGCTCTTGGCTCATATCGCCCTTGCCTGGCCATGACGCTCTTGGATCATGATGCCATTGCTTGGCTCATGACGCCCTTGCCTGGCCGTGATTCCCTTGCCTCATTACGCCCTTGCTTTTCTCAAGATGCCCTTGCTTGACTCGTGACGCCCTTGGATGTAACGACCTTGCCTGGACGTGATGCCCATGTCTTAGCTTTAACGCGTCCCTTGCACTCTCAGCGTCAAGGCCGATGTGCATCCAAGGCCATTTTATTCCTAGCTAGCTTCTTGGCGCCTTAACCCCATCTCCTATGCATCGCTACCAACTCCAACACCCTTGGCTCTTATGCGCCTCTATCCATGACAAGCACGTCTCTAGATAACATCCATGGCTAGTATGCCTCTTGGCCTAACACATTCGTATTTAACAACTTAGCCACAAGTATATTAATGCTAAAATCTCAATGCTAAATATACAATTGAAGTTCAATCCAAACCTTTTTGGTATTAGCTTTCTAGCCCTAGTACAATTGATATTTACTATCTATATCTTATTAGCACCATCCTCTTTGTCCACTTGAGATCCAGAGAATCCTACACTATGGAGAAATGTCTCAACTCCTTTCTTTTGCATAAAGAGATAAGGGTACTTACCTTTATCAAGTCGTCACCAGATGGATCCAACCAACGTTCATGATGCTACCAACGTCAGCACATCTAGAATCAACATTCAATGCGACAACGAGATCCTCGTCCAAAGAAAGCAGCCAAGAAGCCAGCAACCAAGCTTTGTCATTCATAAAGGTATAGAAAGACCACTACCACTATTATTTTGTGTCTTGGAGTGCCTGATACCACTTCATCATCGATAACCATGTAGATCCATACTACGACATGATTCTGGGACGTCCGTAAAATCCACAGAAACAAGAAAAGGCTCAATGCATCCTTGGAGAAATCGTCACCAAGGGTACCACCTGTAAGCGCCTACAACCCAGTAGACCCTAAAGATTGCTCACCTCCAAAACATCACCAAACAACGGATCTGGATGCTAAACAATTGTATATAGGAGAGACGATGTCGTGCGCCCATGGATCTTTCCTACAAGTAAGTCTTGTTCAACAACTCTCTTTACAACTAGTTGTCCTATGTCTCACCATGAGTTAGGGACTTGACCCGATTATCAACCTCAACGTGCCTTGACAATATGAATGAGAAGATGATCCTTTTCAAGAGTTTGTCGAAAGGATAAGGGTCGTCTCTATTGAGAATATTAAATCCAATAAACCAATCATCCTTAAAATATGTCATCAACCTGAGATACCGAAACCCAACCCTTTCTAAATCGGAGACACTACTATCTCTCTTAGAGAAAAGCCACATCTGGTCATTAAAACTATATTAGGTGGATATTAAAAACTAGTCAATGCTGATAAGCCAACATGGATAGTCGTATAGATCAAGTGGCTTAAAGATTTCAAGGCTTAAACACTTCACCACCCCTGACAAAGTTGTCAAGGCTTGAGCACTTCACCACCCCTAGTAATATTTTTCTGTTTCTACGTAAAATTTGTAATTCCTTCAAAATGTTTGTAGCGCCTTACGTTCATTCTTAGGATTTCAATTTATTTAATTGAATAAACTACTGTTTCTCTCTCTAGAAAACCCTTGAAAACCATTCAAAATTTACCTACTCAAAATTTCAAAAAAAAAAAAAAAAATCGGGTATCACAGAAACACATAAAAACTCTCGAAACATACTATTTAGAAAAAAATATATGAAGACTGTTCAGCACCATCATAATATGCTCTCTTGACCTGTGCAAGGGATCCAATTGCAAGGCTCAACTCTCAGGATAACCTTTCGTCATCATACCTAGCCTTGGTAATTGCTTCTAAGCCAAAAACGGGTCTACTTCTTTCAAGTTCTCCGGAATGTCTCTCATATGACGATAAAACGGTCCAACAACAAGATTAGTCGTCTCATCTTCCTCTAAGAGTCAGGTCCTGTCCAACTCAAAGTTAAAATCAACTCCAACATTCAGATACTCAATTGGTGCAGTTTTTCATCGCATTGGCATCCTATATAATGACACCACTTGGAGCATCATCTTCAACAACTGCATCGGAAGAATCACAAGAACCACACTAGGGGACTGAAGATTTTCATAAGATCCCCTTCTTGTCAAGAACCTCTCCGTCCTATAAAAATGGTCAGCCAGAGAGTCACAACCTTGACAAGGCTCTTTACTCTCCAAAGACATACTACAAAGGTATCTCCACCTCTCCCAACTACTACGTTAGATCTGATAGGCGCCTGCAACCCATGACGAGGATGAGATGTATCCGAAGACTACTCCAAAAAATATAAATTCATAAATCAAAGAGAATTATGACAGGGGGCTACTCACCGTAACACATAACAATCAAGGATTCAGAAGATGACTCAAGAGAATCCTCTTGAAACATAATCTTTGAAGACACCCGCATCACCACGTCGGCAATATAAAACCTTTCAGCTCATTATCTTCACCCTTAACGTCTCCAGAGGACTTCGCCCATATAAGCATACCATCATCACATCTAGAAAGGTAAAACAAGCTTATGAGCCAAAGGGTCAGGATAAGACACAATTTCATTCTGTCAATGCTCACAAAAACGTTCAGTTACGACTCAACAGCACGGGCACCAACGAAGGGCTCAAACTTCAATTCAATTTTTTGTTCCAGCCTTGGCGCGACAAAGAAAACAACAACAACAAGAGATATCAACCTTCTTGGCCTCCCTTACATGATCGCGTCCATATCATGGAGACTTCACCTCTATTGTTGTTGCTGCTGATTTCAACCACACTGGTAACCAATGGAAGACACACTGAATTCGGAATTCTCAAAGTGACGCCATAAAATCCCTTCATGCTTCAAGAAATCCCTAAACAGACAGTACTAGTGGTCATGATCTCAACTATCACTGGTAATGAGGCATCCACGACCATCTCAAGCACAATGAACACTCGACATGCCTGAGCACTTCAGATTCATGCTTCGACTCTCAACATCTGGAACATGGGATTACAAGCTACTGTCAAGAATTCATCTTTTCCAGAAACATGGCTGTGGCGAGCATCACATCCTCTTGTAAATCTTAAGAATCCCACATCCTCATGATAGCACTTATCATCACGATCTCTCTAATTTGTCGTTACTACTCTTGATGTTACACATGCATCCTCTGAGCTCGAAAATTGGCAACTATTGGTGGGAATGGGTCAAAGCATCCTTAACGAAAAGTGTTCATTTGTATCTCTTCTATAATATACTAAAACGGGCGCGACAATCGGATCTACGGGCTAAAAGATGTGAATCTTGTTCTAAATTCTACGGAGTCTGAAAATTTGCACGAGATTACATATCACAAGCGTGCACGCATGATTGACTGACCATACAAGATCCGAGTCAGAAAACATGACCAACTTCATGTCATCATTGCTTCTCTGCTGTGACCCTTGTCGTCTCAACATCTGATACTATTGCTGCTACTGGGCGAGAGGAGAAAGAAAGAGAGCATTGGTAGTCGATGATGATCAAACAAGGATTTCCTCTTTGAAGCAATGGTATCGTGCTATACACGGGCCATTTTTTTGTCTCTCCATCATACAAATCAACCACAATTCACTAGTTTATGCTCTCCAGACGACGCTCTATCATAACAGACACTACTACATCAACTATTACTCCTCTAGCGATTATTTGACATCATCAGAGCATTATCATATCAGAATTCCTGTTAAAATACGACAACTAAGCTCGTTGATTTTTTTTTCCTAGCTGCAGAAGCATGAAATAAATACGTATAAAATTCTGGCAAGCATCAGGATTATGAATACGTACTCCTATCTTACATTTCGCAAGAGAATTGAGAAGGGATATTCAGTTCCTGGCTAAATTATCCCTGTAGATCTGTTATCGCTTTTTCCTAGTTGCAGAAGCATGGAATACATACGTATAAAATTCTAACAAGCATCAGGATTATGGATACATACTCTTATCTTACATTCTGCAAGAAGATTGAGAATGATAAAATTCTGACAAGCATCAGGATTACGGATACGTACTCCTATCTTACATTCTACAAGAAAATTAAGAATGATAAAATTCTGACAAGCATCAGGATTACTGATACGTACTCTTATCTTACATTCTGCAAGAAAATTGAGAATGATACAATTCTGACAAGCATCAGAATTACGGATACGTATGTCTATCTTACATTCTGCAAGAAAATTGAGAATGCATATTCATCTCCTTTTGCATACATATGCGCCCTTAGAAATCTTAGGGCTTTACCTAGATAAACCCTCTTAATTTCATGTGCATTCATGCAAACTATTTGTATTAACCAGAATACGATGATTATACAAACATTCAGAATGGCCAATATGCCATTTAAGAATTAAAAAAAAGGCTAAATTAGATGCATACCATATAACTACAGAGTCACATCAAACATCATCTGAAGTTGCAAACTTTCACAGTTGAATCTCTTGAATATGTTCTGTATGCACTGCATAAAAGTTAAGCACTTCATGTCACGAATGAGCTTGCTTCAAATAGCAAAAATTCCATGGGTGAATTCCTTGAACTTGTTCAGTGCTCAGGTTCCACTCATCTTAATGTTTTGATGACACTAATGCCTCAACTCTCTTTACAACCAAATGATGTTCAAAATACTTTCCCTCTACTAATACGGTAAAAGAAGAATGCTCCAAATACCTGAGAGTATAATCACATAAAAAGAAAAACTTGCTCAGCCAATAGTTACTTTTCTAGTAATATCTAACCATTAAATGATACAATTCACATTTTATTTCGTCTAGCAGACCACCATCTAGTAACTACCACGCAACATTAGTCGTTCGGTGCTAAGCAGGAGACTTAATGTAGATGGTGGGTTTTTGACAAAGGCATGAATTGTAAATTTTCATTGCCTGGCTGCCAAAATATAATAAACGAATTTTTGACCCAGCATCAAAATTATTGATACACACTCATCTCGTGGCTAAATTATCCTTGTAGCTATTATATATATATGTATACGCCAGTAGAAATCTCAGGACTTTACCCAGCTAAACCCTCGTTATTTCATGTGCAAATCATCTGTATTAATCAGAAAGTGTTGATTATACAAAATTGCGAACATTCGGAATGAACATTATTCTATTTCTGACTAAAAAACGCTAATTAGATGCATACCATCTCATTCCAGAGTCTCATCGAACATTATCTCAAGTTGCAAGCTTCCACAGCTGAATCTCTAGAAAATTTTTTGTATGCACTGATCAAAAATTAAGTATAATGGTAACATCAAATCTCATGTGACTGAGAAACTCTAAACAGGCCATGGCCATGGAGTTAACAAGTGTCATCTCTAGTAAGCCCTATATATGCACCAAACACTAGCCCATGAGCCAACAAGCCAACCTGTCAGCATAACTAGCAATAAGGATAACGCTAGCCCCGACGCCAATGTCGGTGCTGCTAGCAATAACATTAGTACTAGCGCTAGCACCGGCGCCAATGTTGGCGCTACTAGCAATAGCGGTAGCTAGCACCAGCGCCAATGCTGGCCTTGCTAGTTGTTGATGGTGAGTTTTTGACAAGGGAGAAAGTTGTAATATTGTTGTCCGCCTAGCTGCAGAAGCATGAAATAAATATGCATAAATTCCTGACCTGGCATAAGAACTATGAATACATACTGCTATGCTATATTCTGGAAGAAAATCGAGAAAGAGACATTCAGCTTATAGCTGCAATAGCTCTGTAGCTCTTTATATATATTCATGCACTTTGAAAATTTCAGGGGACTTTACGTAGCTAAACTCTCGTTATTTCATGTGCATTCATGCAAGTTATTTGTATCGATCAGAATATGTTGATTATACAACATTGTGAACATTCAGAATTGTTGATGGTGAGTTTTTGACAAGGGAGAAAACTATAATATTCCCCTTTATAGTGATGTTTTTCGCGTAGCTGCAGAAGCATGAAATAAATATGCGCTAATTTCTGACGAGCATCAAAATTATGAACATTACTACTATCTTACATTCCGCAAGAGAACTGAAAATGCATATTCAGCCCTTGGCTAAACTAGCCCTGTAGCTCTTTGGCACATATATGCACCAGAGAAGTTTCATAGCTTTGTGCAACAAAAACCTCGTTATTTCATGTGCATACATGTAAACTATTTTTATAAACAGAATATACTGATTATACAAATTGCGAACATTCAGAATAAAGGATACACCATATCTGAGTAGTAGCACTAATTGCAGAGTCGCATCAAGTATAGTTTCATAATTGCAAACTTCTACGGCTGAATCTCTTGAAGGTGTTCTGTATGCACTGCACAAAAGTTAGGCATAAATGCTAACAATTAAATATCACGAGACTGAGAAACCCGAAATAGTCTATAATCATGGTCATAGCATTAGTCAATGTCAATAAATAATAACATATATGCCATAGCCATGGAACCAACAAATACTTTCTTTAGTAAGCCCTAGCCAAACTTTTAACACTAATGTGCCAAAACAATAAAGTCAACTGAAGCTACCAAAGCCATGGAATCACGAGTTGGCCGACTAAAAAAGGGACTAAAAAAGCCACCAATACACACATAATCAATTCGATTCCTATCAAACTTGAAGTCAAAATGAACCCCAGCGTTCGGATATTCAACCGGTACAGTTACCATCATGTCAGCATTCTGTACAACGGTGTCACCCAGAAACTAGCATACTCATTAGTAACACATCTTTTTCTGCTGGTCTGGAGAAAAGGAATACTTAGACCTTCGATACTATGGGCACCCTCAAAACCCTAAAACACGTCGATATAATGAGGAATGGATTAATCAAAACCCATTTTCCAAGATGCCCTATCAATATGGTAGTACTGAATGACGCAACTATCAAAACAGATGATAAAAACGAATCCTGGGAAACAACCAACCATGAAAGTAGCTTCTCCATCACTAGCAATATTACTCTTATCACTTGGGCCAAAGCGTAAAACAATATCGGACCTCTCAGCATAAGTTCTCGATGGAATCACCTGAGGAAGCTTCGAACCCCAAGGTCTGAAATCCATTTTCTTCTCATTATCCATCAAACTGATAAGAATAACATGAGAAGGTTTCTTCTTACTCCAACGAAGTATTCTAGCATACTCTACCCCTATGCTCGGAAAAGAAGGACGAGTCTTTGGTGCATACTCAGGAAAATGCTCCCAAAGCCAGGCTTGCATGAAGATAACATGGATACAAGATTCTATCTTGGCATAACCATTGGAATTCTTCATGTCAAGAGTGAAAATATTTAAATTAGTATATAAAGTGCCAAGAAATAAATTACCAAGAGGAAGGGTCTTTCCACTGGCAAGCAAAACAACAAGTGGAACAAGTGGAGCCTTTATTTGACCTCCAGGAGAATCTACAAATACGTCTCTAGAGAGCCAAAGTACAAGGAACGCGGCAATATAAAGAAGATGATCAATAGCAAGATCATCAGCGCTTGTGCTACCATTCCACCAGTAGTTTACCCAAGCTGTATAATTCAAGCTATTGCAACGACGAGATTTCCGCAACTCCACCATCTTCTGAACGAAGTGAGTCCCATACTTCTTCTCTTGCTCAGATAATATGGGAATGCTACCAATAACTGGCAATTGCATCAAGGTAGCCACATCTTCCAAAGTGATTGTTAACTCACCCTAAGCAAGCACTGATGAATGAGTTGGATGATGTGTTTTAGAAATAGTGGTAAAAGATTCGATACTCAGACTTGTGAAGATTTTATTTTTAAACCTAATTTTTAATACTAAAAATAAAGAAGATTAAAGTAAAATTGATTTAAGATTATGGAAAGAACTGAGACTAAAGATTCCACCATTAGCCAATTTTTCAAGTGATTTAACATTAATAATTATCTTGCAACTCATACATTTAATGGATTTTAAATATTGCCAAAGTTAGATTTTCAAAATAATAGTTGTAAATCAAAAGTATGAGACATCAATAGCTCTAAACTAAGCATGATCCATCAAAATAAAACACAACTAATTGATAAAAATCATTATTTCGAATTTAATTCAAAGAAAATAATCATAAAAGAATTACAAAAATTAATAAGATAAAAATATACCTCTTTATTATTGGAAAAATGGCTTCCTCCGCCGCCTCAACAATAGGGTCTAGCTCATCATGTCAAACACTCTCTCAAAATACATGTTCATAGCTCAAGTGCTTAAAAGAAGAGAAAAACAGATGTAACACAGAAAACAACTACGGATATAAGTGTTGCTGAGACTGTTTTCTGTGTTGCTGAAGAGGGAAATTAAAACATAGAATTAAAGACTACTTCTGGGCACAGTAAAAGCAGAGAGAAAAGGTAACGCAAACTGTGACTGTTTTCTCCTGTGGTCTTTACTCCTTCTTCTTCTTCACCAACGAACAAATTTTTTTTTTCTGAAATTTTCTTCTGACTTCAGATGATTTTTTCTTGTTTCTCTTCGCTATTTATAGGATTAATAAACCCTAAAATACTTCCTTAAACTATAAGGACCCAAAATATCTTCCCAAAACAGATTCAATCTCGTGTTAAACCAAAATCAAGGATATCTCCTTTTTCCGGTACAACTCTTTTTTCTAACATGTTTTCCCGGCTTGAAAGACTTGTGTAGATCTGTTTTGGTTATTTCTTTATACAGATATAATTAAAGTCTCTTTTAAATCCTAAAATACTCGCTCAAATATAACTCAGATACAATTTACGCGTAAAATTAATCTTCCCGCCAATTCCGGAATTTAAAAATGAAAAGAGGTTCCCATATTCAATGGTAGGATGCCTTTATCAATTCTTCCGGGTGCCTTTAGTAATTTTTCTTGGTGCCTTTATCAACTTTTTGAGTCGATTTTTCCACAAATATTTATTTCCCAAAAATAACTACAAAGACATAAAAACCCATAATAAGTACAAAATCGAGCGGTAGTAATATAGAGAAATGAGCACAGTTTAGACACAAAAATGTATCTATTATTGGACCACACCAACGTGAGAAAAACGTAAGCAGACCCTTCATGTCTTTGTTGATTTTTATAGTCTTAGATACTCGCACGACATGAAATATCTTAACCTTCTCCAAAACAGGTTTCACCTGAGGATTCTTCAACATAACCTTGGAGCATCCTGCCCATTCAGACAAGGGGGTTTCGAATACCTTAAAGTCAACAAACAAAGGCATGTTTTCTCTTCTCTGTAAACAACATCTGATAATGCCTTGTGGATAAACATTTTGAGGTTGGGGAGCACTATTGATACTAGGAATGAGTGCACCAACATAATCAAGAGGAGCAACTTCTTAAACAACACTATAAAAGAACTTATCACGGGTGTTGGGTACGTCATCCAGAGGAATAACATCAAAATTTTCGCTTCCATCGCGACTAGAACCAGTATCGGTAATGTCTTCATAATTGTGAGACATCTACAACGGGGTCAAATAATATCTGCATCAACAATTGAACAACCGTACACAAGTACCAAGAAAAGTTTTTATAAATATTAGCTTACCTAGTTGAAGCTTAGCATCCGTACAGTGGTCAATAAAGAATTCCTACAGTCAGAGCCAACAATTGCGGAATTAGGGTTCCCTTATAAAATGTGATCAGAAAGAAGATAAACATCAATTCAATAGCATACTGCTTGAATAAGCAATGGTAATTGAGGAAACAATTTAGTAGTCACCCTAAAAAAAAAAAAGAGTAGAAGAAGAATGTGAACAAGTTTACGTAAAAAAAAATGTTACCTGTTCGTCGGAATCCGACAGAAAGTTGCCGGCGGGAGACGGGCGATGGCGTCGCCTGTAAGAGGTGTTGCTTCTGCGAACAGAGAGAATGAGAGAAAGAGAAAGTCGGTAGTGGTGATGGAAGAGAGAATAAAAATATATATAGGGTTCATCTCCCTTTTATGGTAATTGGTTTCCAAATTTAGGTCAAAGAAGGATTTCCTATTTGAAACCACACTTCTGTGCTACACACTGGTCAATTATTGGTCTCTTCACCATACAAATCAGTCGCACCTCGCCTGACTATGCTCTCCAGACAATTCTACATAATCCTATAAGCATCACTACACCAACAATTTCTCCTTCATCAATTACTCGACATCATTGGAGCATAACCAAATCAGAATTCCTGGTAATATCCAACAACTAAGCTATTTGATTTATTTTGCTTATAGCAATAAAATAAAAATCACCATCTAGTGCTTACCATGAAACACATTATTGTTCCATGCTAAGCAGGGGACTTAATGTTGATGGTGAGTTTTTGACAAGGGAGAAAACTATAATATTCCCCTTTATAGTGTTGCTTTTCGCCTAGCTGCAAAAGCATGAAATAAATATATGCTAATTTCTAACGAGCATCAGAATTATGAATATTACTACTATCTTACATTCCGCAAGAGAATTGAGAATGCATATTCATCCCCTCGATAAACTAGCCTGTATCTATTTGGTACATATATGCACCAGAGAAATTTCAGATCTTTGTGCAACAAAAACCTCGTTATTTCATGTACATCCATGCAAACTATTTGTATAAAACAGAATATACTGATTATACAAATTGAAAACATTCAGAATAAAGGATACACCATATCGGAGTAGTAACACTAATTGAAAAGTCGCATCAAGAATAATTTCAAGATTGCAAACTTCCACGGATGAATCTCTTGAAGGTGTTCTGTATGCACTACATAAAAGTTAGGCATAAATGCCAACAATTAAATCTCACGAGACTGAGAAAATACAAATAGGCCATAATCATGGTCATGGCATTAGTCAATGTCAATAAATAATAACATATAGGCCATAGCCCTGGAAACAACAAACACAGGCTTTAGTAAGCCCTAGCCACAATTTTAACATAAATGTGCTAAAACAATAAAGTCAACCAAAGCTATGAAGCTACCAAAGCCATGGAATCATGAGTTGGACGAAGTGCTAAAAAAGGGACAAGGCTACGGACGCTAAAAGGGACAAGGCTACATGTGATAGACATATTTTTGTGTCTGATTTTTCTCAATTCTTTATATTGACAATGCTCGATTTTGTACTTATTATGTTGTTTTATGTGTATACAGGTGTTTTTGAGAAATAAATATTTTTGGAAAAATTGGCTCGATAAATTACTTAAGGAGCCCGAAAATTTGCTAAAGGCACCCAGGGACAAGTACTAAAGGGAATCCCACTTTGGATAAGGGAACTCCAGCTTCTTCTTAAATTCAAAATCAGAAATTGGCGGGAAATGTTTGCAGCCACGGGTGGATTTAGGGTTCGATTTTTGGAGGTGTTTTGAAGAGATTCAATCGCAAATTTCTCTTGGGATGGACTTGTTATGGATAAACAAGGCTAGTATGGGTGTTTGTTTCGACTAAACAGGCTAATCATCTTGGAGTAAAACAAAGAATAAAAGATAACTAGGGATTTTTGGTTTTATTTTTGGAAAAGTTACGTGTTTGACTCCTTCTGAACGTGTATGGAACTTGTTTGGCCAGCCTGAGCTACCAGTTGAAGCGTGATCGAGAGCTACAGACACAAACGCATTAAAAAAGAGAAATAAAATATTCCCGATTTAAATATTTTTAATGGAAGATATTCTCGTTATTTGGAGTCTGGTGGTGTATATATATGTTGTTGGAGTCACAGAAGGGAGTTATCGAGAGTTTGGGGTTGAACAGAGAGTGAGAATCGAAAAAGAATCAAGTTGCAGACACTCTGCTGCTGCTAGTGAAGAAGAGAAGAAGAACTTCGTCGTAAAAACGAAGAACTTCGTCGTAAAAACGAAGAACTTTGTCGTAAAAACGAAGAACGTCGTCATAGAAGCCAATAACAACGTCATAAAAAAGACCGTGGTATTTTCTTTTACATTCAGCGACAGAGACCACTTTTTGTAACGATTATAAACGTCTCAATTCTATATGTTAAATACTTTTTCTTCTTGTAAACACCTTTTTGAGCAATGAATACAAATTTTGAGCGTGTTTCCAACATGAAGAGATAAACCCCATTGCTGAGGCGACGAAGGAAGCTATTTTCCCAATAAATATGTGGTAATATTTATTTAATTAATTTATGCAATTCTTTTATGATTATATGCCTTGGTTAAAAATTGTTCTAACAATTTTTATTAAACATTTGTGATTTCTTTTGATGGTACATGCTTGGCCCAGGGTTTTTGATGTTCTATTCTTTCGATATACAATTTTTATTTTGAAAATTTACTTGTTGCAATAGAAGCAAATTAAATGTATAAATTGCATAATTATAATTATTGAATTAAAATCACTTTAAAAATTGGAAAATAGTGGAAACTAGCCTCAGTTTTTTCTCAACCTTGTTAGCATTTTTTCATTTAAGTTTTGCTATTTCTAGTTTAATTTTTATTCTTAAGTCTAAAATCAAAATATTCACAAGTTCTGAAACAAACCCTTTTTTACCACTATCACAAACACATCAATTTTTGGCGTCACCGACGCGGACTTGTTTTTAGGTTAAGTTTTATTTTTTAATACTTTTATTTATTTTATATTATTTTTTTCATTTTTTTGTTCTATTTTACGTTTTTGGGTATTTCTCTTTTGCTATAGGTTTTGGAACGAAAACGAAGAGGAATTGAGCCAAAAGACTTGGAGTAAAAAGTTAAAGCGAAAAGAACAGAGAAAAGACGAAGAATTTTATTGTTGTACTTTATTTCTGTTTGTTAGTTTTTATTTTCCTTATTTTTTTTGTTTGCTTGTTTATTTTTTGTATTTTATTATTATTATTAAAGAAAAAACACACAAGTGCACACACCAGTTGCATTTCTTGTCAGACACGATTTGTAGGAAAACTTGTGGGAAAGTATGGTGAACCCTTTGGGCGTTATCATCCGAAACACCAAAAACCCCAGCCTTGTACCTTTGACCAGTCTTTGACTGTAGATATATTTTGATGTGGTAACCCAAGCTTACCCAAATTAGTGAACCCATTATTTGCACGTGGACAAATTTCGTTAGTGTAGGCCAAGACCGCTCGACATCATCACTGAGCGTTCTTGGAAAAGAGATAATCTAGGTCGTCTAATCAGTGAAAAATCTAGTAGTCTTTATTGTGAAAGAGGGGAGCTCGAAGATTCTTCTTTTGAGAGCCCTTTCTTTGGAAACTTCAGTTTTGAAAACTTATCTTTGAGTAAGGAAAGTACCCCAATTACTTCGATTATACCAACAATGACAACTTTGAAAGACTATATGTACTCAACTAGGTCCAACCGACCACGTGTATTAAATTGCCTGCCATTACGGCTAATTATGAGTTGAAATATGGTATTATTCAGATGGTCCCTGTATTTTTAGGGAAAGATGACGAAAACCCTTACTTTCATGTTAGGGATTTTGAGGAAATTTGTGGAACAATTAGGATTAAAGACCTTAGTGATGGAGTCTTAAAAACTAAGATGTTTCCTTTTTCCTTAAGAGATAAAGCCAACTCATGTCTGCATAACTTACCATATGAGTCAATAAAAACGTGGGATGGACTTACTATTGTCTTCTTTCAGAAGTCTTACCTAAGCATAAAACCGTATCTATTAGCAGAAAATTAGTACCAGTATGCAACAAGAAGGAGAATCTCTTTATATATTTTTAGAGAGATTCAATGATCTTTTGTCTCAATGTCCCCACCATGGGTTCGAGAAAATGAAATTGGTCCAGATTTTTTATGAGGGTTTAGACTATTCGACCAAAGCCATGGTCAAGTCTTTATGTACTGGCGGGTTCCATAATAAAACTCATAATCAAGCTTACACCTTTTTAAAAGAAGTGGCTGAAAAATCCCAACAGTGGGAGTCTTGTATTGAACCCCCCAAAAGACTCTTGGTCAATAGAAGCAGCACCAACATGGTAGATACAAGTTTTGAGTCATACGCTAAGTTTGTTGCTCTATCTAGATGGTTAGAAGCTTTAGAATTGGGTCAGTATAAACATAAGTCTTTTGTTGAACCCGGTGATTGAAATAAAGCCTCTCAAATCTCTAGTTGTGGAATAGAGCCCAATAACTCGTTTTGGGAAGGTTAGTGAAGAGCAAGCCTATGCTCTTTATAACAACTCTAGGTTTGAAAACAATCAGAAGTTTGACCCATATTCGGAAACCTACAATTCAGGTTGGAGAAAATATCCTAATTTTTCATGGTCTAAAGGTCAGAATCAAGGACAGACTAATAATCTTCAAGTTCCAACAAGGTTTAGTTATCCCAAAAACCCATTAGAGTCAACTTACTCTCAAAACCCTTCTAAGAATAGAATGACTAGATTAGATGAATCTCTTTCTATGTTAGCAAAGAGCCAGGTTAGTTTTCAACAAGAAACCAAGTAGAATTTTCAAACTAGTGCCTAGACTCTTGCTAAGTTTGAACTTCAAGTAAGCCAAATATCTAAGACTCTAAATGAGAGAGGGAACAGAAGGTTCCCTAGTCAAATAAATCCTAATCCCAAAGGCGAGAAACAGTTCAATCATGTGAACTCTGTTACAACCTTATGAGTGGTTGAGTGGTAATAAGGTAACCATGCCCGATAGTGAACATGATGTAGTTCACCCTTCTGAGCCAGTAACTGAAGAGACTGACAGAGTCTCTAAAGAGTCTGATGCGGTTCCTGAGAAATCCGATTTTGTGCCCTGAGCCCCATTCCCACAACTGCTAGTACCAACTAAGAAGGAATCCAATTTTAATGATATATTAGAGATTTTTAAGCAAGTCAACATAAATCTTCCTTTATTAGATGCAATCAGGCAGATTCCTACTTATGCCAAGTTCCTTAAGGATCTTTGTACGCGAAAATTAAAGCTTAGTGTATAGAAGAAAGTCTTGTTAGCTAGACATGTAAGTTCAATTATCCAGAACAACACAAATCCTAACTACAGAGACCCAGGTTCCCCTACTATTTCCTACACAATAGGTAACTACCGTGTTGAGAAAGTGTTACTTGACTTAGGAACCAGTGTGAACTTACTTGCGTACCATGTGTATCTACTGCTAGGACTTGGTGAGTTAAAACCTACCAGATAACACTCCAGTAGCTGATAGGTCGGTGAAAATTCCTCATGGTGTTATAGAGGATGTTCTTGTTGAGGTCGACAAGTTTATTTATCCAGTGGATTTTGTTATTCTAGATACCCAACCTTTCCCTGACCCAGAGAACCAGATACCTGTGATTTTAGGTCGCGCAATTTTAGCTACATCTAATGCGATCATAAACTGTTAAAATGGTATTATAAATATATCTTTTGGTAATATGACTATTGGGATGAATATTTTCAATATTAGTAAGCAACCCCCTGAGCTAGATGACACGTACATTGAAGAGGTGAACATGATAGGAACATTAGTTCAGGATACATTACCAAACACTTTTTTAAAAGATCCATTAGAGAAATGTCGAGCCCACTTTTAGTTTGATTTTGATGATGATAGTGTGATTAATAAGGTGAATGCTTTGTTAGATTTAGCCTCTTTGATAGATACTAGTAACGAATGGATACCTAAATTCGAACCATTACCATTTACTAAGTCTACCTTAATTCCTTCTTTAGAAGAGCCTTCTAACTTGGACCTTAAACAACTACCAGATACCCTGAAGTATATTTTTTAGGCACATCTCAACTTTGCATGTGATTGTAGCATCCGACTTGGATAGTGATCAGGAAAGTAGGCCAGTGATTGTGCTTCAAGACAACAAGGAAGACTTAGGGTGGACCATAACAAACATTAAGGGTATAAGTCCTAATGTTTGTATGCATCAGATTTATTTAGAGGATGACACCATACCATCTAGGGACATGCAACGTCGACTTAACCCCGATATGAAAAAAGTAGTTTGGACCGAAGATCTTAAGTTGTTATATGCAGGTATTATCTACCCCATTTCAGAAAGTAAGTAGGTCAGCCCCGTTCAGGTTGTTCTCAAGAAATTAGGTATCACTGTAGTCCAGAACGATAACAATGAGTTAATCCCAACACGAGTGACCACGTGTTGGCGCGTTTGTTTGAAAAAGGTCACAAGGATGGACCACTTTCCCCTTCCTTTTATCGACCAAATGCTAGAGCGATTATTAGGACATAGTCATTATTTCTTTTTAGATAGGTATTCTGGTTATAATCAGATTGTTATTGCTCCAGAAGACCAAGAGAAAACCACTTTTACTTGTCCCTTGGGTACCTTTAAATATAGACGCATGCCTTTCGGGTTGTGTAATGCACCCGCTACTTTTCAGCGTTGCATGATGAGCATATATTCTGACAGGGTAGAACGGTTTTTAGAGGTCTTTATGGATGATTTTTCAGTGTTCGGTTCATCTTTTTATGAGTGTTGAATAGGTGTAAGGAAAAGAAATTAGTGCTTAATTAGGAGAAATATCATTTTATGGTTCAATCAGGAATTGTTCTAAGGCATATCGTGTCCTTTAAGGGTATAGAGGTAGACAAAGCCAAAGTTGACTTTCTTAGAATTTACAGGTTCCCAAAACATTAAGGGATATTAGGTCATCTTAGGGAATATAGGTTTTTATCGTCGATTCATTAAGGACTTTAGCTTGATTTCTAGACCTATTTGCAATTTGCTTGCAAAAGATGTTAAGTTTATGTTTGATGATGCTTTTTTAGGGGCTTTCGAGAAGCTTAAGATTTTCCTCACTACTTCCCCCATAGTCCAGGAACCTAACTGGAACCTACCATTTGAGATCATATGTGATGCTTCAAATTATGCTATTTGACCTTATTAAGAATTTACAGGTTCCCAAAACATTAAGGGATATTAGGTCAATCTTACGGGAAAAAAGGTTTTTATCGTCGATTCATTAAGGACTTTAGCTTGATTTCTAGACCTCTTTGCAATTTGCTTGCAAAAGATGTTAAGTTTATGTTTGATGATGCTTTTTTAGAGGCTTTCGAGAAACTTAAGATTTTTCTCACTACTTCCCCTATAGTCCAGGAAACTAACTGGAACCTACCATTTGAGATCATATGTGATGCTTCAGATTATGTTATTGGAGTTGTGTTAGGACAGCGAGAAAACAAATTAATTCATATGATTTACTATGCCAACAAAACTTTAAATGATGCCCAACTGAACTACACCACCACTGAGAAGGAATTGTTAGCCATTGTTTTTGCATTAGACAAGTTTAGATCATATCTGTTAGGTTTTAAGGTTATATTCTTTACTGTCTAAGAAGGATACTAAACCTAGAATGATTAGATGGATCCTTTTGTTACAAGAATTCTCTCTAGAAATTAGAGACAAAAAGGGTGCAAAAAATGTAGTAGCAGACTACTTGTCTAGACTTGTAATTAACAACTTTTCTTTGTTTCCAAATTACCTTTGTTTGCGAATATAGTGAATTATCTTGTTACTGGTCGAATGCCTCAACATTGGTGTAAACAAGATCGTTCTAGGTTTTTAACCGAGATAAAGTATTTCGTTTGGGACGATCCATATTTGTTTTAGTATTGTCCAGACCAGATAATTAGGAGATGTATACCTGAGAGTGACCAGTCCAATATTATTTCCTTTTGTCAGGATCATGCTTGTGGAGGTCACTGTAGTGCTAAGAAGGCTACTTCTAAAAGTGTGGATTCTAATGGTCGTCATTCTTTAAAGACTCCTATAGTTAGTGTGTTGCTTGTGAGTGCTGCTAGAAGTTAGGAACCCTTTCCTGTAGAAATATGATTCCTTTGAACCCTATTTTAGTTATTGAGGTCTTTGATGTGTGGGGCATTGATTTTATGTGTACAGTTCCTAATTCTTATGGTAATGTTTACATATTTGTCGATGTAGACTATGTCTCTAAATTGGTTGAGGCGGTTTCATGTCAAACGAACGACCACAAGGTTGTGGTCCAGCTTTTGAATGATAACATATTTGCACGTTTTGGTACACCGCGAGCTATAATTAGTGATGGACGGTCACACTTTTGTAGTCAACCATTTAAACTTTTGATGAAGAAATATGGTATTACCCACAAAGTAGATATCCCATATCATCTACAGACTAGTGGTCAAGTAGAGGTTTTCAACAGGGAAATAAAACGTATTTTAGAGAAAACAATTAATCCTAATCGGAAAGACTGGTCATTGAGGCTTACTAATGCCTTATGGGCTTACCGTACTGCATTTAAAACCCCATTGGAATGTCACCTTATCAACTTGTATTTGGCAAGGCTTGTCACCTTCTTGTTGAGTTAGAACATAGAGCATATTGGGTTGTAAAGTAGTTATATTTTTCACTCAAAAAGGAAGGAGCTCATAGAAAACTCCATCTCAATGAGTTGGGAGAGATTCGTAGAGATGCATACGATAGTGCTAAGGAGTATAAGAATAAAATAAAAATTATACATGATAGAAATATTTTAAGAAAGTCATTTTCTCCAGATCAAAAAGTTCTTTTGTATGATACTCGTTTGCATCTATTTCCCGGGAAGTTACGCTCTAGGTAGACCGGTCCTTTTGTGGTCCGTACTGTTTTTTCCTCATGGTGCTATTGACATTGAGACTCATATGGTAAAAGTACTTTCAAAGTTAACATATGGAGATTGAAACCATTTTTAGAGCCTTTTTCTGCAGGTGATGTTGAGGAGGTCCCTCTAGAGGACCCTGCTTATCTTGATTGACCATCAAGGTTGTTGTTATAAATTAGTAAGGTTTGTAGGTTTTTTTTTTTATTATTCTGTTTTTATTTTCTGTCTTATTCTCCGGAGAAGGATTGTTATGCTTCACTCAGGTACTATCTTTCTGACTTATCTCTTTATTCCTCTTGTTACCTATATTTTTGGTACTGCTTTTTAATTTGAAGCATTGAGGACAGTGTTAGACTTAAGTTTGGGGGTTAGGGAGAAACTTTTAGTGCAATAATAAAAACTCCAAAATTTAGAAACTTGTGAACAATTCAGGATGACACTGACCATTCTAAGTAGATGGAAAAAAACCTCTTGGCTATTGAGATCAAGCCCCATATTGTATTTTATTTAGTTCAAAAATATATATATATATATATATATATATATATAATAAATAAAAGAGAAAAAATAAAACAATAAATCGACCGTTGGGGCCCTTGTATATACCAGTTGAGTCGATATTAGTATAAGGATTAAGACCAGTGGGAGCGTATCTCAATCCATTAGAATTTATCCTGACACTGACCTTCAGACATATATGGGAAACACCGTTCACCTTAGTCAACATGTGCAAACTTCATCATCTTCATATCCATCTTCTAAATCTATTCATGTGATTGAATTTTGATAGATTCCAAGTATTATGGTCCATTGTACGATTTTCTGAGTAGTGCTCTGTTTTCTTATATATGAATTTTAGTACGCTTGAGTAAGAACTCATGTACAACAATTGTATTCAAAACAGGGTAATTCCTTCCATAGCCAAAGGATTTTGTAGCCAACTAAATAGCATGTTTAGTGTCTACCCTCAATCGTTCATAAGTGGCTAGAGTTTGAAGTAAAGTTTTTTGCGGGTATATCTCTTGTAAACCCTCACGAGAGAAAACTCGTCCATTAGGGCCACCTAGGGGTTTAAAGGCTTGTTGCAACGCTAAGTGCAACCGCGATGCCTGTGATAGTGAGTTAGGATTTTTATTCTCTAGATTAGATTTGCTCGAGGACTAGCAACATAATAAATATGTGGGTATTTGATAGACACATTTTTGTGTCTGATTTGTCTTAATTCCTTATATTGACAATGCTCGATTTTGAAATTACTATGTTGTTTTATGTGTATACAGGTGTTTTTGGGAAATAAATAGTTTTGGAAAAATTGGATTGGAAAATTAATAAAGGCACCCGAAAAATTACTAAAGGCACCCAAGGACAAGTGCTAAAGGGACTCCCACTTTGGATAACGGCACTCCATCTTCCTCTCAAATTAAAAATTAGAAATTGGCGGGAATTTTTTGCAGTCACAGGCAGATTTAGGGTTCGATTTTTGGAGGTATTTTGGAGAGATTCGATAGCAAATTTCTCTTAGGCTGGACTTGTTATGTATAAACAAGGCTAGTATGGGTGTTTTTTTTGACTAAACAAGGCCTAATCATCGAGTTGGAGTAAAGCAGTGAATAGAAGATATCTTGGATTTTTGGTTTTATTTTTGGAAGAGTTGCGTGTTTGACTCCTTCTGAATGTGTATGGAACGTGTTTGGCCAGCGTGAGCTACCAGTTGAAGCGTGATCGGGAACTGCAGACACAAACGCATGAAAAAAGGGAAAGAAAATATTCTCGAGTTAAATCTTTTTAATGGAAGATATTCTCGTAATTTGGAGTCTGGTGGTGTATATATATGTTGTTGGAGTCACAGAAGGGAGTTATCGAGAGTTTGGGGTTGAACAGAGAGTGAGAATCAAAATAAAATCAAGTTGCAGACACTTTGTTGCTGCTAGTGAAGAAGAGAAGAAGAACTTCGTTGTAAAAACGAAGAACTTCGTCATGGAAGCCAATAACAACGTCATAAAAGAGACCGTGGTCTTTTCTTTTACATTCAACGACAGAGACCACTTTCTCTAACGATTATAAACGTCTCAATTCTTTGTGTTAAATACTCTTTCTTCTTGTAAACACCTTTTTGAGCAATGAATACAAATTTTGAGCGTTTTTCCAACATGAGTAGCTAAACCCCATTGCTGAGGCGACGAATGAAGCTATTTTTCCAATAAATATGTGGTAACATTTATTTAATTAATTTATGCAATTCTTTTATGATTATATGCCTTGGTTAAAAAATGATTTAACAATTTTTATTAAATAATTGTGATTTCTTTTGATGGTACATGCTTGGCCTAAGGTTTTTGATGTTCTATGCTTTCTATATATAATTTTTATTTTGAAAATTTACTTGTTGCAATATTTTAGAATCAAATTAAATGTATGAATTGCATAATTATAATTATTGAATTAAATCACTTTAAAAAATAGAAAATACTAGAATCTTAGCCTCAGTTTTCTCTCAACCTTGTTATCAATTTTTCATTTAAGTTTTGATATTTCTAGTTTAGTTTTAATTCTTAAGTCTAAAATAAAAATCTTCACAAGTTCTGAAACAAACCCTTTCTTACCATTATCACTAACTCATCAACATGCGTTAAAAGGAAAAGGGATGCGACTGGCAGCATCGCCACTACCACGCCCCTGAGCCCCAAGTCCCACACTTTTTTCGCGCCATGCCTTATGCTCCAATGCTCCGTACAACTCCAACGCTCTGTTTAGCGCCAATCCTTATGCTGCTCCAACGCTCTGTGCAACACCAATTATGCTGCAGTCGTGGCCATTATTGCTCTCGTGCTCCATAACGATGCTGCTGCGGACACTGGGTCCCACGCAGGCACAATCATTCGCACGACCATTTTTGGGTCCCACGCTCAAGCTAGCACAATTATTCGCTCAAAATAGCACCATTACTTAAGTCATTACTATGACAAAGTTGACAAAAAAGTCTACCAGAAACATTATTTTACAACAAGGCTCATGGATTGGAAGCCATGACCCCACTAACTTTTACGAGACATAAAATCATATTACAATGAGGGGATAAAACTTGGGGTTTTCATCTGGAGGTTTACAACGACATGGGTGTAGCACTACCCAATGAAAAGGAAGTTTTACAGTCAGTGGTAAGTTGGATCGGTTGAAGAGAAAATTGAGTCATGGTCTAGAAGTTTCCATAGACAAAGTGGTCGCTTAATACCACAATCTCCATTTCTCCATCTCCCCACAACTACCACAACTTTTCAATGAAAGTGTGTGGCACCAAACATTATAAATAGGCTTCTTAGCCCATTTTAAAAGAGGAAAAAACTAAAAGCGACAGACGGAGAAGAGATAGAAAATCATTCTCAAACTCTGCTAATTTTCTACCACAACACACAATTCCTTCAACTTCCTTTGTTTCCCTCCCCTAAGATCAACCCATCTCCTCTCTTTGTAACTGAAACAAAACAATAACAAACATTCTACTTGTTTGGATTTGTTTTGTACGATTTTATCCTCGAACCTACAAAAAGTACTTCAATAGTACATTTTTTTCGTAGGAGAAAATTTTAGGTACAAGCAAGAATAGAAGTTATGCCATATCTGAATAAAAATGCTAATTAGATGCATACCATATAATTGTAGAGTCGCATCGAGCATTGTCTCAAGTTGTAAACTTCCACAGCTGAATCTCTTGAAAATGTTCTTGCAAACTTGCACTGCATAAAAGTTAAGCATAAATGCTAACATTAAATCTTATACAATTGAGAAACCCTAAACAGGCAATAAATATGGCCACGACAAAAATGAATGTCAAAGCTAGTGGTGCATGGCAATAACCATGGCGCTAGCAAGTGCTAGCCTTGGAAAACCCTTGTCATACTCCCAACACTAATAAGTAGCACACACATGTGCAAAAAGGCCAGAAACAAGCGAAAGAGTCAAAAAGCCAAAAATCCAACAAAGCTAAACAAAGTATGCGTCGAACGAGTAATAACAGTGCTAGTGATAGATCTAGTGCTAGCGCTAGCAGCGCTAGAGCTAGCCTTCCCCATTTCCTTACCTTTTTTGTCCCTTCACACCTTGCTCACGCTATCACCTATGCTTGTGTCAACATTTACGCTTGTACCAACATCAATTCTTGTTTTCTCGTACCAGTGTTATCATTTACTACTAGTGTCAATACTAGACCATTGTTGTACTACATTGGTACAAGCTCATTGATAGCAGTATCTTACAATAAACTCAGGTGCTTTGAGTCCATGACCCCGCTAATTCCTATGAGAAATCAAATAATTACATGGGGGGATTATTCATGGGGTTTTGGTCTGGTGGTTACCACAACATGCGGCGTGGAAACACCCCATGATAAGAAAGTTACAAAGTAGTGGTAAGGCTGAAGCAATTAATGGACTGATGGAGTAATGGTCTTCCCAAAGATTCCAAGGCGGTTATACCATTATTCCCACGACTTCCACTTCTCCATCTCTTCACTACCTCTACTACTTTACAAGGAAACGCATGTATTCTCAACTATTATATATAGGCTACTTAGCTCATTTCAAAAAGACAACAAGCTTATCATTCTCTCAAGATCTATTATTTTCTCAATAGTTCAGGATCGCTACACACAATTCAACACAAAAATTCCTTCAACTTTCTTTGCTTCCCTCCCCTAAGAACAACCCATTTTCTCTTTTTGTGATCGAAGCAGGGTGAAACGGCTACTATTGTGGTTTAGGCTTGCCTTATATGATTTTTATTTCCGAATCTAAAGAAAGTACTTCTACAGTATATTGTTTTTCCTAAAATCAATTTTTAGGTACTAACAATTAGCGACCACAGTGGGGGATCAATCTCTCGGTCACGAATCCAATTCTTCAACCATCTGAAAACTAATTCTTTAGTCATCAAAAATGGTGGATCTTAGGTCAGGTTCAGCAACCAATCCCAATTCGATTTCAAAACCATTATTAACCCCGGCAACACCAGTGGTGGAACTCCATATATCATTACTCAAAAACACCACCACTGAAAATACCAACACTCCTCTCCATACCTGTCACGGACCGGAAAATTCCGCCTTCGGCGCTATGCGCATGGTAGGCCAGAACTTCCCGATGTGAGAATTAAAAGATAGTAACTGGACCTTAAAGCTTAACTTCTCGTTTTCATATGCAGGTATATTTTCCTTTCCAAGCATGCTTTGCAAGCATGATACACGAAAAGTAGTTCCCGTATCGTTCCAAGTCACCCTTATTCTACAAAGTGTATATGACCATTAAAGCCAATGGTGAATGCCTTTGGCAATCATCCCTTAATTATAACCATTGTCCAGGCCTAACTAATGCCTTGGACTAGCACCTAGGCCATTTCGAGCCTAATTTTTTTCTTCATGAATTCCGCTTCGACCATGCACTGGAGCCTGCACTGATCTTGTTCTTGCCAAGGGTGCAACATCCAGGAACATGTCATTCCATGCCGTAACAGTTGTTAGGAAGTATGAACAATCCATCTAAAGGAATTGCAACTACCTCATCAAGTGAAAAAACAATCATCTCTTGATTTAGCATTGCCAAGCCAGATGATACGAGTTACCCTAATGTCACAATCGCCTCTAAATTAGATGATATGAGCGACAAGGTGTTGCAATTCAATGCATTGCAATGTGGCTGCCTACGTACGCAACCCGTACCTTGAAGGGATCAAGCATGAACGTAGTTCATGAAAGTGTTAATTCGAAAGGAACAAGCAACTTAAGCCTATTAAGGAAAAAACAGCATCAATTTCCAACTTCATCGCAAGGCCAAAGGCCAAGCAAAGCCTAGACCGTATAGGCCGAAGGACTTTCGCAAGGTATGCACTAGTTTGTGCATAACTATCGCTATTTACTATGCAAATATGTGTTCTCGAGTACACAACATGATTGAATGATGCTTTCGCGTAATTCAAGATTTATGGGCTAATCTACAAGCATATTGATGCTTAAACATCAAGTATGCTCCAACGTATAGACCACATCGCATTTATATATATGTGCATTACCGCTCATGCACATTCAAGCTTCATTAGTTAAACTACAAGCATATTGATGCTTAAGCATCAAGTATGCTCCAACATATAGGCCACATCGCATTTATATATATGTGCATCACAGCTCATCCACATTCAAGCTTCATCAGTTAAGCTACAAGCATATTGATGCTTAAGCATTAAGTATGCTCCAATATATAGGCCACATCGCATATATATGTGCATTGCCTCTCGTGCACATTCAAGCAAAGCTCCCTCCCTATATATGTTTTATTCGTATTTTTACAAATAAATAAAAGAAAAGAAAGTGACATCCATCGACTGCACGTTAGGCAAAAACGCCAATTGGTTGGCGGCTCTAGGCAAAAACGCCAATTGATTGGCGCCTCTAGGGAAATCCTCTAATTGGTTGGAGCCTCTAGGAAAATTCGCTAACTGGTTGGCGCCTCTAGGATAATCCGCTAACTGGTTGGCGCCTTTAAACTAATCTGCAAAATGGTTGGCACCTCTAGGCTAATCCACTAACTGGTTGGCGCCTCTAGGCTAATTCGCTAACTGGTTGGCATATCTAAGGCTATTTCGCTTCCTGGTTAGCATAGCTAAGCATCAACGATTCCAGCCAACACTTCCTCCCTATATATATTTTATTTGCATTTATACAAGTGGATATAAGGAGGATTCATGACGTTCATCTATGATGCGTCGGAAAACCGACTTTGTTTTACCGCAAGCGCACATTGTCGAAAGATGTAGACAAGAGAAAATAGGTTTCGTTCCCACGAGGAGTTTGTATTAAAATTAATTAAAATATTTTTTTAGGTATTTTTATAAAGAATTAAATTAATGAGTGATTGGAAACTATTTAATAAAGTTTGAAAACAGTAAGAGGAAAACGTTAAGGTTTCGGGAATCCGTTGTAGATTAGGGTTTAATCGCGTTCATCACAAAGGGTCACGATTTTACTCATGTAAAATAGCAAATCTAGCTACTAATACATGGAATATTTTTCGTTTAAGAATCGAAGAAAGAATTTTCAAAAAGAATTGTTTGTTCTCAACCTAAGGTGGAATTTCGAAGTACTAATTATACGTGGCATAAAGAGTCAAAGAATATTCGTTAAACGGTTTAAAGTAGGGTTTCAACGAGTTCCTCTACTAATAAAACGATGCACTTTACGTGGCATAGAACATGAAAAATTATTGAGAAGGATAAAACGTTGAGAGAGAGACAAAACATTAACATTCAGTTTTTATAATTGAAAACCCTAAGTTTGAAACACAAAGAAAACCATCTCTACAAGTTCATCCTTTCACCCTAACAAGAGAATTATCCTGACATGGCTTTCTCAAAATCCATAAAAATTAATTAATAAAAAGACTCAAACTAACCGATAATCGTCGAAGAGGTATGCACCAAAAATCGCCACTCGCGTCTGTGAAGTTATCCGCCTCTCGAAAGTGTTTGTGCCCTTTTTCTGTCCGTATATAGTTTGGGTGCTTTTTCTCTTAGCATCATGTCCGTGTCCGGGGTGTGTCTTCTCAATGCTATATATAAACAACCTTCTACACGTTTAATCCGTGTATGACATGGCTTAGTTCTTTTCAGAGCTACTTCCTAAACAAGGTTGGACTTCCTTTTTTCTTCCTTGAACAGCACGTTAACCTACCGACTTCTTCTTTCTCATTCACTTTCAACAGCATTCCTCTTTCAACCTGACCACCTAATCCAACACCAATTCACCCACCCTTCACTGAATTAAACAGTTACAAGAAACCATCTTAAACTACGTCTCAACTACTCAACTTCCACTAATGTTGCTGTGAACAACTAACAGAACCATGGACTCGAACTTTCGAACTTCATCTCACAAATACAGCGTCTCTTCCAAGTCATTCAAAGAGAATCAACATGAACTTGACACTACAAATTACGCAAAGAGAATCTCCCAGCACCTGGATATCAAAACTTTCGACTAAACATGTCATAGTTTCTTGTGGAAGTGGTAACCCACATTCAGTTTCCAGTTCGTCCTCACCACTCCATTAGAGTCACCACCATACAAGGTATTCCAGTCTCTACTGCCAACTGCAACCACCACAAAGTTCTGTTGCTGCCAAGTTCTCTCTTCAGCTGAGCTCCTCTTCAACACAACTCAGCTTCACATCCTCTATTATCCAACACCAACAGCATAAACTCAAGTCGAGCTCCATAATCATTACAGGCCCATCACAGAAACCATCCATGGCTATCATAGAAACAACATAGAGCCATTCATCACCGATCACCATCTTTATTTTCCTTCTTCTCAAAAAACCCGTTGCTCCGATGGACTACAACAGCTCCATTGATGCCTATTTGAACTCATTACATCACCATCTAACTGTATCCTGGAATAAACTGAGTTCCATTGGGTCTTTGGCAATTCTTCTCTTGTAAAGCTCTATTTCACTTTTTTCAGAGATGTAACCTAATAAAACACATAGACTACAAAAGTAATAATAATACACAGTAGTTCACACAAAATCTAGAAAATAAGTATAAGGAAGTGATACTTAAAATTTATAAATTACGCACTTATCAATCTACTACACTTTCTAGTGATGTATTCTCAGACCTGCATCACGGCATAATAGTGCATTAGCAGTATGATGCTCTCGCGGATACGCGACATTGGTTCAGTGATGCATTCTCAATCATGCATCACAGCATAATAGTGCAGTAGCACTATGATGCTCTCGCGGATACGAAATATTTGTTCAATGATGTATTCTCAATCATGCATCACGGCATAATAGTGCCTTAATACTATATTGCATTCTCAGTACGCAATATTTGTTCAGTGATGCATTTTCCATCATGGATCACGGAATAATAGTGCCTTGGCACTATAATATATTCTCGGTACGCAACATTGGCTCAGTGATACATTCTCAATCATGCATTACGGTATAATAGTTCCTTGCCACTATAATGCATCCTCGGTACGCAACATTGGCTCAGTGATGCATTCTCAATCATGGATCACGGCATAATAGTGCATTGACACTATAATGCATTCTCGGTACCCAGCATTGGCTCAGTGATGCATTCTCAATCATGCATCACGGCAGTATTGTACTATAATGCATTCTCGGTACGCAACATTGGCTCAGTGATGCATTCTCAATCATGCATCACGGTATAATAGTGCATTGGCACTATAATGCATTCTCGGTACGCAACATTGGCTCAGTGCATTCTCAATCATGCATCACGGTATAATAGTACATTGGCACTATAATGCATTCTCGGTACGCAACATTGGCTCAATGATGCATTCTCAATCATGCATCACGGCATAATAGCGCCTTAGCACTATAATGCATTCTCAGTACGCAACATTGATTCAGTTGTGCACTCTCAATCATGCATCACGGTATAATAGTGCATTGGAACTATAATGCATTCTCGTACGCAACATTGGCTTAGTGATGCATTCTCAATCATGCATCACGGCATAATAGTGCATTAGCACTATAATGCATTCTCAGTATGCAAAATTGGTTCAGTAATGCATTCTCGATCATGCATTACAGTATAATAGTGCCTTTGCACTACAATTCGAGGTCAAGGCATCCACACCTTGATGCAATACTAAGTTAGCTTTATAAGCTTAGGGTCAAGCTTCATCCCAGGTCATAACGCGTCCCTGAGTAAGCATCATACAAAAATTGCGGGTGTTACATTCATACCACCTTCAAAGAATTTCGTCCCCGAAATTCAACTCAACTCTAAAACTATTGTGGACAAGCTTCATCGATTTGGGTTTCCTGTGCCTATGTCCCATAACAGGATGTACATAAATCCTGTGAGGGTCTAATGTTCGTTAATGAACACAAATTAGGACCTTCGGATTATGCATTCTATTTCGTATATCCTGGAATCCTAATAGGGTCCGTAGTTTTCGTAAACGCCGATTAATACCTTCTGAACATACTTCGCATACAATATGCTCGAGGATCAGAATAGGTTTACAACTCTACCAAGAAAATTAATTTGGATCCCTAAACGTGTGTCACATTCGACATGCTAAAGAATGCAAAAGGATTTACTCAACACGAGATCTTAAGTGGACGTCCCACACCATAACTTAAGAATCCCCAAAGTTCACAAGAGTTGAAAGGGTCATCAAACATGACAAGCAATATTTTACTTAGTACTGTGAGGACCAAATTCAATTGCCAGAGCAGTCGGATGCATGCCTACCATTAAAGATAACGGTCTTCCGGGTTTCCACTTTAAGTGCGAGCTAGCAAGCATGACAACATACACCGTTCCAGCAACGGGTGGGGATGATCAGTCCCGTTGTCTACCACCGTTCCAACAACCGTCTTCCTGGTTACCAACGGTATGGTAAAAGAGTCTAATAAGAACTGGCAAACTCATAGTACACTTGAGCGCGTCCAAATATCAGCGAAGTAACTATCGTAGTAGTTACAATTTTTCTTAGCACAGGCGCTTGTCCTGATTGTCCCACACAAACTTAAAAAGTAATTGGCCTAGCAGTCACAAACTCTTCTTTTTGCGTAATAGTTGGATTACTCTTCTAACTTTTTCCTTTTTCTTTTGAAGGAAAAATTTTATAGTCGCATTACAAACACTCACTTGACGAGTACAAAAAACACAGTCCCTAGTGTTTTCTCGGAACTTTCCCTGAAACCATTTGTCACGGACCGGAAAATTACGCCTCCGGCGCTATGCGTTAGGCAGGCCAGAACTCCCCGATGCGCGGCTTAAAAGATAGTAATCGGACCTTAAATATTAACTTCTTGCTGTCATATGCAGGTATATTTGCCTTTCCAAGCATGCTTTACAAGCATGATACACGAAACGTAGTTTCCGTATCATTCCAACTCACCCTTATTCTACAAGGGTATATGCCCATTAAAGACAATGGTGAATGCCTTTTGCAAGCATCCCACAATTACAATCATTGTCAAGGCCTAACTCATGCCTTGTACTAGCACCTTGGCCATTTCGAGCTTAATTTTTCGCTTTATAAATTCTGCTTCGACCATGCGCTAGAGCCTGCACTTATCTTGTTCTTGCCAAAGGTGCAACATCCAGGCACATGCTATTCCATGACGTAACGATGGTTAGGAAGTATGAATAATCCATCAAAAGGAATTGCAACTACCTCATCAAGTGTGGAAACAATCATCTCTTGTCTTAGCATTGCCAAGCCAGATGATATGAGTTACCCTAATGTCGCAATCGCCTCTAAATTAGATGATATGAGCGACAAGGTACTGCACCTCAATGCATTGCATTTCGGCTGGGTATGTACCCAACTCGTACCTTGAAGGGATCAAGCATGACCGTAGTTCATCAAAGTGTCAATTCGAAAGGAACAAGCAACTTAAGCCTACTAAGCTAAAGTCAACATTAATTTCCAACTTCATCGCAAGGCCAAAGGCCAAGCAAAGCCTAGACCGGATAGGCCGAAGGACTTTCGCAAGGTATGAACTATTTTGTGCAAAACTATCACTATTTACTATGCAAATATTTGTTCTCGAGTACGCAACACGATTGAATGATGTTTTCGCATAAATCAAGCTTTATGGGTTAAGCTACAAGCATATTGATGCTTAAACATCAATTATGCTCCAATGTATAGGCCACATCGCATTTATATATATGTGCATTACCGCTCATGCACATTCAAGCTTCATCAGTTAAGCTACAAGCATATTGATGCTTAAGAATCAAGTATGCCCAACGTATAGGCCACATCGAATTTATATATATGTGCGTCACCACTCATGCACATTCAAGCTTCATCGGTTAAGCTACAAGCATATTGATGCTTAAGCATCAAGTATGCTCCATTATATAGGCCACATCATATATATATGTGCATTGCTTCTCGTGCACATTCAAGCAAAGCTCCCTCCCTATATATAATTTATTCGCATTTTTACAAATAAATAAAAAAAATGAAAGTGACATCCATCGACTGCACCTTAGGAAAAAACACCAACTGGTTGGCGCCTCTAGGCAAAAACGTTAATTGATTGGCGCCTCTAGGCAAATCCACTAATTGGTTGGCACCTCTAGGAAAATACGCTAACTGGTTGGCGCCTCTAGGCAAATCCGCTAACTGGTTGACGTCTCTAGGATAATCCTCTAACTGGTTGGCGCCTAAAGGGTAATACGCTAACTGGTTGGCGCCTCTAGGCTAATCCGCTAACTTTTTGGCGCCTCTAGGCTAATCCGCTAACTGGTTGGCATAGTTAAGGCTATTTTGCTTCCTGGTTACCATATCTAAGCATCATCGATTTCCATCCAAGACCTCCTCCAAATATATTTTATTTACATTTATACAAGTGGATATAAGGAGGATACATGACGTTCATCTACTACACTTTCTAGTGATGCATTCTCGGGCATGCATCACGGCACAATAGTCATTAGCACTATGATGCTCTAGCGGATACGCGGTATTGGTTCAGTGATGCATTCTCAATCATGCATCTCGGTATAATAGTGCATTAGCAGTATGATACTCTCGCGGATACGAAATATTGGTTCATTGATGCATTCTAGATCATGCATCACGGCATAATAGTGCCTTAGCACTATAATGCGTTCTCAGTATGCAATATTTATTCAGTGATGCATTCTCATTCATGCATCACGGCATAATAGTGCCTTGGCACTATAATGCATTCTCGGTACGCAATATTAGCTCAGTGATGCATTGTCAATCATGCATCACGGCATAATAGTGATTGGCACTATAATGCATTATCGGTACGCAACATTGGTTCAGGGATGCATTCTCAATCATGCATCACGGTATAATAGTGCATTGGCACTATAATCATTCTTGGTACGCAACATTGGCTCATTGATGCATTCCCAATCATACATCACGGCATAATAGTGCATTAGCACTATAATGCATTCTCAGTACGCAACATTGGTCCAGTGATGCATTCTCAATCATGCATCACGGCCTAATAATGCCTTAGCACTATAATGCATTCTCCGTACGCAACATTGGTTCAGTGATGCATTTTCAATGATGTATCACGGCATAATAGTGCATTGGCACTATAATGCATTTTCGGTACGCAACATTGCCTTAGTGATGCATTCTCAATCATGCATCACGACATAATAGTGCATTAACACTATAATGCATTCTCGGTACACAACATTGGTTCAGTGATGCATTCTCAATCATGCATCACAACATAATAGTGCATTGGCACTATAATGCATTCTCGAATACGCGTTATTGGCTTAGTCATACATTCTCAATCATGCATCACGGCATAATAGTGCCTTGGCACTATAATGCATTCTTGGTACGCAATATTAGCTCAGTGATGCATTTTCAATCATGCATCACGGTATAATAGTGCATTGGCACTATAACGCATTCTCGGTACGCAACATTGGTTCAGTGATGCATTCTCAATCATGCATCACGGCATAATAATGCCTTAGCACTATAATGCATTCTCCGTACGCAATATTGGTTCAGTGATGCATTTTCAATAATGCATCACGGCATAATAGTGCATTGGCACTATAATGCATTCTCGGTACGCAACATTGGCTCAGTGATGCATTCCCAATCATGCATCACGGCATAATAGTGCATTAACACTATAATGCATTCTTGGTACGCAACATTGGTTCAGTGATGCATTTTCAATAATGCATCACGGCATAATAGTGCATTGGCACTATAATGCATTCTCGAATATGCAACATTGGCTTAGTGATGCATTCTCAATCCTGCATCACGGCATAATAGTGCATTATCACTATAATGCATTCTCAGTATGCAATATTGGTTCGGTGATGCATTCTCAATCATGCATCACGGTATAATAGTGCCTTTCCACTACAATTCGAGGTCAACGCATCCACACCCTGATGCAATCCTAAGTGAGCTTTATAAGCTTAGGGTATTTATCCCAGGTCATGACGCGTCCCTGAGTAAGCATCATGCGAAAATTACGGGTGTTACAAAACCACTGAAGGTGCCAAAAAAATGAGCAGGCACCACCAACCATGGCTGATCTGATGAAGCGACAAGAATCCTTGGATGAAACTCAAGTAGCCATGGACACTACCCATAAGAAAGTTCTTACTTTTCTTAAGACTTTAACGGAGCAGTAATCACCGGAGCAGCGTCATCGTCAAATGGAGAAAGCTAAGAACACAACTTCCGACGGCGCCAACACGTCAAAAGCTAACGCCCAAGCAGATGATGAAGTACAGGTGATCACCGACCGTGTACCAAAAAGGAGCCAATAACAACAGAACTTTATCACTCGTGAAGACTTGGAAAGTCTCATGCAAAACCGTGGAATGGAAGATTCAGTTTTATTCCATCAACATCAACCCCATTACCCAAATAAAATCCATAGGATTGCACTTCCAAACAAATATTCGTCTCCTCAATTCTCATTGTACGATGGAACCGGGAACGCTCGAGAACATGTCTCTCATTGGTGAAGAAGATAATAAACTCTCCTGAAGAAGAGCCGTATCTCATAACCGAAACCTTAATCGGCGGTTACTACAAGCTTTTCAATACTGACAATTCATAAGGGGTGGTCATACATGGCAAGTGGATGACAACTCACAAGTTTAAAACATTCTACCACCATCTCGCTTTATTTCCCTATTTTATGCAATATTTGTATTTCCTCCAAAATGTTTGAAATATCTTGCATTCATACTTAGGATTTTAATTCATTAAATCAAGCAAAGTATTGTTTCTTTTTTAAAAAAAAATATCCTTGCAAGTTATTCAGAAATCTCTACCTATTCAAAAATCCCAAAATAAAACCACAAAAAGCCATATGTCTCAAAACTTATGAAAACTTAGGAAAACCTAGAAAAATTCCTTGAAAACTGGCTCAGCACCTTCAGCGTATGCCTTCTCCATTTGCTCAAGCATCTCAATCTCAAACTTCAACTCCCGGGAAAGCCTATCAACTTCACATTTAGCCTTTGGAACCTTATCCCAGCTATAGGATACACCTTTCTCCTGCAAATACTTTTCAATAGCTTCTAAATGACGACGAAGCCAGGCGACATTAAGCTTAGCTCTTTCAGCCTCCTCCAAGGCATCCTTCTGGTCTTGAAGAACTATCTCAGAGATTTCTCTACGGGTGTAGAGGGTGAGTTTTTGACAAGGGCTAGAATTATAAAATTTCCCCCTAATAAGCAACAAGTACATATATATGCATATTTATGCGTATAAGCTTATACAGAATATTGTACTTCTATTTATATTCTGCAAGCTAATTGAGAGCACAAATTCTATCTAAATATTCTAAATTGGTCTTGCATCCTTATCAATACTCATAATATCCACGCCATATCGAACTAGTCTCAAGTCGCATAAATTTCACAGCTGAATTCCTTGAACTTGCATCGAATGAGAATTGAGATTCTACCAACATATATTAAACTCGGGAATAACTAATGCTTAAACCCTGAAATACATTATAGCTTAACGCTTCATTCGCAACGAATGTACCTCGAATTTCTCTTCTGATACTAAATATGATACTTTAGCACTTCGCTTAAATACAAGCAATAAATAATACGCCACTCCCTATGATCCGCCACAGTCGAGAAACAATATCATAAAAGATGCATTGAACCTCCCAGTTAGGCTAACCCTAGCCTTTTCTCATATTAATGCCAAGATAGCACTAGATATTTGGCTTAGCACCTCATATGCACTAGTTAGCCACAATAGCGCTAAATGCGCTAACTTTCGTGGCGCTAAACCCTAGCACCTGAGAGGTGCTAACTAACAAAAAATGGTCTTAGTTAGTACATTTTAGACTAATAAGGCCTTAGCCCACGTACTGTCATCTTGGCACCTAAACCCTAGCACCAAAATGCTAACCCTTATTATAGCAACAAAAGCGCTAACCCTTGGTTCCGTGACGCCCTTGGCTCATGACGCTCATGCCCTTGCTTGGCTGTGACGCCCTTGGTTGTGAAGTTCTTGGCTGTGACGCCCTTTCCTTGATGTGACTCCCTTTCCTAGATCGTGATATCCTTGGACCGTTATGCCTTTGATTAGTTTTGACTCCCTTGCTTGGTCGTGATACACATACCCTAGATTCTGCGCATCCCTTGCATTCTCAGCGCCAAGGACGATGTGCCTCCAAGGCCATTTTATTCCTAACTAGCTTCTTGGCGCCTTAGCCCTAGGTCATATGCGTCGCTACCAACTCCAATACCCTTTGATCTTATGCGCCTCTAGCCATGCCAAGAACGTATCTAGATAACATCCATGGCTAGTATGCCCTTGGCCTAACACATTCGTATTTAACGATTTAGCCACAAGTACATTAATGACAAAATATCAGTGTTAACTATACAATTGAAGTACTAACTCCAAACCTTCTTGTTACTAGATTTCTAGCCCTAGTACAATTGATATTTACTAGAGTTTATGCATATTGGTCTTATTCCTGAAACGTTATCACATTAGCCTTTTGTACTAAAAGAATTAGCACATTATTATATGCGCTAAGTAGCTAGTATTAGTTTTCCTAGTTAATTTCCTTAGAAATACACCTTTCTTCTTAATATAGAGCATACATTGAGTCTTATATGAATTCCAGTAGGTCTTCTTGGTCGAGGAGCCCTCTACAATATTTGGTCTCAAAGGCCTTTCAGACTTACGATAAGTCTGTTCTAAGTTAATATTTAGCCATTAAATATGTCATGTTACTTTCAAACAAGTACATCACCACTAAAATTCCCAGACTCGACACTAATCAGTCTGGCTATCAATCAAGTGAGTCACTAAAATTACCTCACTGACTTAGCAAGTCATTTGACTTGACTTGATAACTCCACTATTTCACGAGATATCAAATACAACATAGGGGATTCTCATTGGGGTATTGGTCTAGTGGTATACGACATTGTGGGTGGTGGCACAACCTCCACGAACAAGAAGGTAACAAGAAGTGGGCGGTTACAGAGCAGTAGAGAGGATAATGAGTAGTGGTCAGATAGGTCTCCCCAACTTTTCGGGCACTACCCCACTACGATCTCCACAATCATCTTTTATCCATCTCTCCCTAAATTCCACGACTTACAAGAATATTAGTGTGTCCTTTTCAAACTATAAATAAATGATTCTCATCTATTCGAATCAGGACAGAACAAAATAACCATGCAATCAGTCTGAAGAAACTAAAAATTACATAATTAGCAATTCTTCCAAGGAGAATCCATTCTTCCTCACAGACTAATGATATTTCTCAACCTTCTTTGCTTCCCTCCCCTAAGACCTACCCTAATCCTTTCCATCTATTTAATCAAAACAGGATGTGAACGACCATTTCTTGGTTTAGGCTCGTCCTATTCAAGCTTGATCTCTCTAACCTACTTGAAAAATTCATTTTACAATTTTTACCCTAAAACATTTGGCAACCACATCAAGAGATCAACCTCTTAATTAAAAAAGCCAATCTTCAGTTATTCAAAATGGTGGATCTTAGGTCTGGAGCAGTTACAACTCCTATAGTTTGTTCAGGTAGCGCTGGTGTTGGTGATTCTGAAAAACACATATTGCTACTGAGCCTCTTCGTACTAATACTACTATTCTGCCTCCTCTCGGTGATAAAACCGATGAAGATACCAACAATACTCAAGCTTCAATCAACATAGTTTATCTGATGAAGAGGCAAGAAGTTCTTTCCATAATTCAGGTGGACATGGCCACTACTAACAAGGAGGTACTCTCTTGTATCAAGACCCTGACGGAGCATCTTTTCCCAGAACAACGTCATCGCCAAACAAAGTAGACCAGGACCGACTTTGCAGTGGTTGTTGATGCCAAAAAACCTGAAACTCGAGAAGATAAAGGAGTCCATATCTGTAGCACCCGTAATTTTCGCACAACGCTTACTCATGGACGCGTCATGGCTTGGGTTGAAGCTTCATCCTAAGCTTATAAAGCTTACCCAAATATGTATTGGGGTGTGGATGACTTGACCTTGAATTATAGTGTTAAGGCCCTATTACGCGTGATGCGTATTCGAGGAGGCATGATAGTGCAAAGGCACTATTATACCGAGCCGAAGTTGCGTAAGTGAGAGCATCATAGTGCTAAGGCACTATTATGCCGTGATGCATGATCCAATGCATCACCGAGCTGAAGTTGCGTAAGTGAGAGCATCATAGTGCTAAGGCACTATTATGCCGTGATGCATTATCGAGAATGCATCACCGAGCCAAGAATTCTTGGCTTTGGCAAGAGATCTTCATTTTCGACCTAGCAGTCGATGGATGGCCCTTACCTTTCAAATATTTATTTGTGGAAATGCAAATAAAACATATATAGGGAGAGAGTTTTGCTTGAATGTGCATGAGCGGTAATGCACATATAAATGCGATGTAGCCTATACGATGGAGCATACTTGATGCTCATCAGCGTGTTTAACTGTAGCTTACCCGAGAATGCTTCGCTTGGCTTTGGCAAGAAATCTTTATTTGCGGCCTTGCAGTCGATGGATAACCCCTACCTTTCTAATATTTGTTTGTAGAAATGCTAATAAAACATATATAGGGAAGGATCTTTGTTAGAATGTGCATGAGCGGTAATGTACATATAAACATGCGAAGTGCACAATACATTGGAGCATACTTGATGCATAAGCATCAATATGTTTGTAGCTTAACCGATGAAGATTGAATGTGCATGAGGGGTAATGCACATGTAGATATGCGAAGTAGCCTATACGTTGGAGCATACTTGATACATAAGCATCAATATTCTGGTAGCTTAGCCTATGAAGCTTGAAATTATGCGAAAGCATCTTTCGATCGTGCTACGTACTTGATAATGCATATTTGCATAATAAGTAGCGATAGTTATGCACAACCTAGTGCATACCTTGCGAAATCCCTCTGGCCTACATGAAGTAGGCTTTGCTTTCCCTTTGGACTTGTGATGAAGTTGGAATCGAAGTTGGCTTTTCCTTAATAGGCTTAAGTTGTTAGTCCCTTTCAAATCGACCCTATGATGAACTATGGTCATGCTTGATCCCATTAAGGTAAGGGTTGGGTACGTAGGCAGTCGCAATGCAATGCATTAAGGTGCAGGACCTTATCGCTCATATCATCTAATTCGAGAGATGATTGCGACATTTGGGTAACTCATATCATATGGCTCGGCAGTGCTAAGCAAGAGATGATTGTTACCACACTTGATGGGGCAGTTGCAATTCCATTTGATGGATTGTTCATACTTCCTAGCAACCGTTGCGGCATGGAATGGCATGTGCCTGGATGTTGCACCCTTGGCAAGAACAAGATAAATGCAGGCTCCAGCGCATGGCAGAAGCAGAATTGATGAAGCGAAAGCTTAGGTTTGAAATAGCCTAGGTGTTGGTCCAAGGCATGAGTTAAGACTGGACAATGATCGAAATTATGCGATGCTTGCCAAAGGCATCCCCCTTAGCTTGTATAGCCTTCAGCCCTTGGTATAATGAGGGTAAGTTTGAATGGTATTCTAGTCAAAGGCATTCACCATGGGCTTTAATGGCCTTGCACCCTTTGTAGGTCAGGGGTGAGTTAGAACGATATGGAGACTACGGTCTGAGTACCATGCTTGCAAAGCATGTTTGGGAAGGAAAATATACCTGGAACGGCATAAACGTATCTTGAATGATGTGGGAACTACGTTACGAGTATAATGCATACAAGGAATATTTGGAAAGAAAAAATTTACCTGCACTTTCTAGCGAGAAGTTAAGCTTTAAGGTCCGGTGACTCTCTTTTAAATCACGCATCTGGGAGTTCTTGCCTGCGCAGCGCAGCGCGCTGGGGGCGGAATTTTCCGGTCCGTTATAAATGGTATCAGAGCATGTTCCGAGAAAACAAAAGGGACTGTTATTTTTGGACTCGTCAGTGAGCATTTTGTATTATGACAAAAAAAAATCCTTCACATGAAATAGAAAGGTTGGAAGAGTAGGCCAATTGTTGTGTGAAAATAGAATGGAAAAATAAGGCCAAGTGCCTATACAAAAGAAATTGTAACTCACTAGCTCCGCTAAGATTTGGACGCGCTCGAGTGTGATGTGAGTTTGCCAAGAAACCCGTTTGGAACGGTGGCTGGTATCCGACTACCCTTGGAACTGGGACTTATCACCCCTTCACCTGTGCGGCACGGTGTGTGTTATCAGGTTGGCTAGCACCCACTTACGAGTGGAAGATCATCCGGGACGATGGCTTGCATACGAATGCATTGGCATTAGAATTTGGTCCTCACAGTACTACGCTAAAAACTATTCATAAACTCGCGATGACCCTTTTCAACCTATGTGAATTTTGGGGACTCTTAAGTGTATGGTATGGAACGTCCACTTAAGATCTCGTGTTGAGTAAATTCTTTTGCATTCTTGAGCATGTGGTATGGGACGCATGTTTAGGGATCCAATTTGAGTTTTCTCTGTAAAGTTATAAAAATCTTTGTTGATCCTAGAGCATGCAGTATGGGACGTATGTTCGGAAGGTCTCCATCGGCATTTATGGAAATCGTAGGCCCTATTAGGATTCTGAGATATGCGGAATGTTACACATAATCCGAAGGTTCTAATTTGTCATCACTAAAAAACATTGGACCCTTGCAAGATTTTTGTGCATCATGGAATGGGACATATGAATAGAAAACCTTAATCGATGAAGCTTGTCCACAATAGTTTTGAGTTAAATTTCGGGGAAGAAATTATTTGAAGGTGGTAAGAATGTAACACCCGTAATTTTTGAATGACGCTTACTCATAGAAGCGTCATGGACTGGGTTGAAGCTTCATCCTAAGCTTATAAAGCTTACCCAGATATGCATTGGGGTGTGGATGCCTTGACCTTGAATTATAGTGTTAAGGCCCTATTACGCGTGATGCGTATTCGAGGAGGCATGATAGTGCAAAGGCACTATTATACCGAGCCGAAGTTGCGTAAGTTAGAGCATCATAGTGCTAAGGCACTATTCTGCCGTGATGCATGATCCAGTGCATCACCGAGCCAAAGTTGTGTAAGTAAGAGCATCATAGTGCTAAGGCACTATTATGCCGTGATGCATGATCCAATGCATCACCGAGCCGAAGTTGCATAAGTGAGAGAATCATAGTGCTAAGGCACTATTATGCCGTGATGCATGATCCAATGCATCACCGAGCCGAAGTTGCGCAAGTGAGAGCGTCATAGTGTTAAAGCACTATTATGTCGTGATGCATGATCCAATGCATCACCGAGCCAATGTCGCTATTTTATAAATGCATCATAATGCTAAGGCACTATTATGCCGTGATGCATTATCGAGAATGCATCACCAAGCCAAGAATGCCGGGCTTTGGCAAGAAATCTTCATTTTCGTCCTTGCAGTCGATGGATGGCCCTTACCTTTCAAATATTTATTTGTGGAAATGCAAATAAAACATATATAGGGAGGGAGCTTTGCTTAAATGTGCATGAGCGGTAATGCACATATAAATACGATGTAGCCTATACGATGGAGCAAACTTGATGCTCATCAGCGTGTTTAACTGTAGCTTACCCGAGAATGCTTCGCTTGGCTTTGGCAAGAAATCTTTATTTGCGGCCTTGCAGTCGATGGATGACCCCTACCTTTCTAATATTTGTTTGTAGAAATGAGAATAAAACATATATAGGGAGGGAGCTTTGCTGGAATGTGCATGAGCGCTAATGTACATATAGATATGCGAAGTGGCCAATACGTTGCAGCATACTTGATGCATAAGCATCAATATGTTTGTAGCTTAACCAATAAAGCTTTAATATGCATGAGAGGTAATGCACATGTAGATATACGAAGTAGCCTATACGTTGGAACATACTTGATGCATAAGCATCAATATGCTGGTAGCTTAGCCGATGAAGCTTGAAATTATGCGAAAGCATCTTTTGATCGTGCTACGTACTTGATAATGCATATTTGCATAATAAATATCGATAATTATGCACAAGCTAGTGCATACCTTGCGAAAGCCCTCTGGCCAACACGGACTAGGCTTTGCTTGGCCTTTGGCCTTGCGATGAAGTTGGAATCGAAGTTGGCTTTGCGTTAATAGGTTTAAGTTGCTTGTCCCTATCGAATCGACCCTATGATAAACTACGGTCATGCTTGATCCCATCAAGTTACGGGTTGGGTACGTAGGCATCCGCAATGCAATGCATTGAGGTGCAGTACCTTTTCGCTCATATCATCTAATTCGAGAGATGATTGTGACATTTGGGTAACTCATATCATCTTGCTCGGCAATGCTAAGCAAGAGATGATTGTTTCCACACTTGATGGGGAAGTTGCAATTCCATTTGATGGATTTTTCATACTTCCTAGCAACCTTTGCAGTATAGAATGGCATGTGCCTGGATGTTGCACCATTGGCAAGAACAAGATAAGTGCAGGCTCCAGCACATGGCCGAAACAGAATTGATGAAGCGAAAGCTTAGGTTTGAAATAGCCTAGGTGTTGGTCCAAGGCATGAGTTAAGACTGGACAATGATCGAAATTATGCGATGCTTGCCAAAGGCATCCCCCTTAGCTTGTATAGCCTTCAGCCCTTGGTATAATGAGGGTAAGTTTGAATGGTATTCTAGTCAAAGGCATTCACCATAGGCTTTAATGGCCTTGCACCCTTTGTAGGTCAGGGGTGAGTTAGAACGATATGGAGACTACGTCTGAGTACCATGCTTGCAAAGCATGTTTGGGAAGGAAAATATACCTGGAACGGCATAAACGTATCTTGAATGATGTGGGAACTACGTTACGAGTATAATGCATACAAGGAATATTTGGAAAGAAAAAATTTACCTGCACTTTCTAGCGAGAAGTTAAGCTTTAAGTTCCGGTGACTCTCTTTTAAATCACGCATCGGGGAGTTCTGGTCTGCGCACCGCAGCGCGCTGGAGGCGGAATTTTCTGGTCTGTGACAATATCATTCCTGATCGACCACCACAAAGGTACCAACAATCCAATTTTATCACCCGTGAATATCTGGAGAGACTCCTACGAAACCATGGCAAGGAGGACTCATCCTTAGACCATCAACACATACCTTCTAACCCGCCTGAAATTCAAAGGATCCCTCTACCGGGAGGTTACTCGTCTTCAACGTTCTCATTGTACGATGGAAATTGAAATGCTCGTGAACACGTCTCTTGATTTCTCTAATCACTTGGGCGACATGAATACAAACATATAATATGTCTCAAAGAATTCTCAAAGTCCCTCACTGGAAGAGCCTACACGTGGTATAACAACATTGCTCCTAATATCATCTCTGATCGGGAAAACATGGTTAACGCCTTCTATAAGAAATATTTTTTCGTTTCTGAGCAAATCACTTTGTCAGATCTAGGGAGAATGTTCCAGAGAAATAATGAGCACCCCAATAAATATGTTAAGAGATTCAGAATTCAAGCACTGGATTGTCACGATCCGAATGAAACGGAACATCAACTAGTGAAGCTCTTCATTATTTGTATGATCCCTTTTTATGGTGCTCTTCTCGAAAATTTACGATTTCAGAATTTCTATGAGTTACACGAAGCCGTGAAACGGTATGCCACAACTGCTTCCGCCCTCTTGGAGAGAACAAGACCAGCGAGAGAAGAAATTCATGGAGATACACGTGGGAATCGACGACTAATCAACAAACAGTACAATGTTCAACCGTTAATTGGTGTTGTCAGTAACGAAGGGCCCAAGAAGAAAGATTCATCTCAACCAGAGGCGCATACAAATCATTCTCCTTCTCACCCGCCCTCGATACGAGTACCAACTCGAAAATCAACTCTGTCTCAGAATACCGCCAAAGCTTCACAACAATAGTTGCAGCCGCACAGGGACAAGATATTAAACCAAACATAATTTTCCCGAACTTCGCAATTCCAATAGAAGAGGTACTCGAACTACTCGAAGTTTGGATAGAAGACGGTACTCTCTAGTTACCCCCTGTGCGACGACTTCCCACCGCTCAGCAGATGACGGATCCTAAATCATGTCATTATTATCGATATGTTAATCACCCCACCATCGATTGTAACAACCTAAACCGTACATTCGAAGAAAAATTGGAATCAGGAGAATTACAATTAGAAGCTGAAGGAGTCCACAAAAATCTCCTTTCTGTCAGAAATTTCACTCTTTCTGAAAGTCACAAACTAGATAGTTTAATCTCTGATAGAACGCATGTGTGAGGTTTTCTATCTCTCGAAGGGACAATGTGAAGACATTTTTTCTGCCATAAACACTGTCGTAGCCGGAAAGCGCCTATTCTTTGCGAAAAAGACCCGCTTCCAAGTCAAACCTCCCTTAAAGAACTTGGTCGACACAAACAATGAGAAATATGATTGGGGACTCCCTATAAAGTTCGAGAACCTGACTCGGACTCTAAAACTCAATCAAGTAAGTCCCACTTCTCAAGCCTCTTTGAAATCAGCGATCCCACATCCTGTCAGAACCCAGGAGCTCTGCCTAGCGGACAACCATCTCACGGATAGAAGATGTGAATGGGGAGCCGATCTATTTTAATATTTTGTCAAACGTTTACAAATTTCTTTTGCTAAGAATGGGAAGATTCATGACTCACTTGAGAGTCAAATTGCTTCTAGCGATGAGGAGGAATGCCATCAACAATTTTTGGACACCCAAGGAGGAGACCTGCCAGACGAGATGATAAATCCTGGGCATTTTCGAATTGGAGACACGGTTCTTATATTCACTAAGAAGGCACAACTTCTCACATCAATTCCTATGACTATCGAGGAAGAACCCTATATAATTACCGAGGCTCTACCAGGTGATAACTAGAAGTTTACAAATCGTGACAATCCAGAAGGAGTAGTGATTCATGGCAAGTGGCTCAAAGTTTGCGAAGTCTGAGCATTTCACCAGTTTACTCCAAATGTTTCCCTATTTCGTGCAATATTTATATTTCCTCTAAAATGAGTGCAGTATTTCTGCACTCATAGTTAGTTTTTCAAGTTTATCAATCAATTAAAATATCTCTATTTATTTCAAAAAAATAATAATAAAGGAGTCTATCTCTCTTCACAAATAACTTGTCAAAAACCTACCTATTCAAAATACCAAAATAAAATCATAAATGTGCTTCATAAAGTCATAAAACTAGAAAAAATCCTTGAAAGTTGGCTCAGTCCCTACAGGATATTCCTTCTTCATCCTCCAAAGAGTCTCCAACGTTAGATCCAACTCCTGGGAAAACCTTTCAACTTCTCTTCTAGCATTGGTCACCGCCTCCAGATTAGCAAGCCCTCCTACTTCATCAAAGTGTTCTCGTATGGCTCCCACACGATAACGAAACCACATGATGTTCATACCAGATCTCTCGGCATTTCTTACAACCTCCTCCTACTCTTTGAAGACCGCATCAGAAACTTCATGCCAATAGAGTGAGAACATCTCTTTTACGATGGCCAACAAGTTGGACATATCTCGTTCTATAACTCTGTAGTCTGAAAGTATCAACAGAAAAGTGACCAAACTTCACCCATATCCTTGTATACAACTCAGCATAAGTGGATAGAACAGCAAAGCCTCCAACACGCAAATACCTGGGAAGGGTCCTACTCGGGCCAAAGTCAATATTAATGCCTGCACCAGGATACTCGACGGAGGCGCTACCCTCAACAAGCACGCAAGCATAAGTATTCTCAATATTTTCAGTAAGGGAAAGGGGATTTTCTATATCGGGATCAACGATAATTCTTTTTCCTTCGTTAGCAAGCTTAACTCTCATATTTTGATCATTCTCCCCCTAAAAAATAGAGAAGATATGAGCAAATTGAGTCAGAATGCCTTAAACCCAAAATTCTTGAGCATGAACCATAAAACTCGTCATATATAATCATAAACATTATTTAAAATCATTACAAAGTGTTATTAATGGATTATACGAGCCGGAACAATCACAAGACGTTTAAAAAAAACGTCCCAAAAGCAATTTTCACTACCTCTCAGAAACCCTCGAGCTGACAACAATTGGTGATGAATCTAGGAATTGTTCCTATATCAAAAATTTTGTATTGAAGTATAATACAACTTTTTAAAAGTTCGTAACATTCGGACAAGTGATCTAATATTTATGGCGAAAACGTCTAGCGGAGTCAAATCTGAAAACTGTCAGGATTTTCCTGGATACTTCTTGAGTTCTATTGTTCAGTCGTTTTTACGCCCCAAATAAGCTCAAAACCTAGATTCATTCTGTATATGTTGTAGTAAATTGTTTTCTAATAAGGATATAGGGTTGAATCATCCAAAACGGAGGTCGTATGAAGATTCTATGGCATTTTTCCCAAGCACTATATTTCTGAAATTTTCTGACGACGAAAATTTGTCAATAATTTACAAATTTCAAGATAAATTATACTTATATAAGAATTCAAGAGGTATATATGGATTATTACTATTATAAGGAGGGTAGAACTTACTTTAGGATGATTCAAGTTGGCGGAAGAGTCCAACACCATTTTACTTTCAGTACTTGCTTCATTATCAATAGTATCGGATTCAAGTTCTTCACAGATTTCTTCTGTACGAGATGTTTCTTCAAGCTCCTCCTTCCCAGACTCATGTCCTCTTTCCATGCTTATGGTGATACCCTAATCTTCAAGTGCGTCACTAGAGTCGAGGAAAAAACTCGTGCTCACATGCTACACCATGACAATAAAATATGCATATTATAAAATATGAGTACACAAGAAATTGAGAATGACAGGTGGAATACTTACATTCTTGCGAGGGACGATCTTATTTCCAGGTAGAATCATTCTTGGTACTTTCCTTCCAGACTGGGAACTACTCACAATAACAGAAGCAATGTTGTTCCGATGACGAACAACACGAGTCTAGCAGAAAGAGAGAAAAATAAGAATCATAAAAGTCATGTTTTCATAATTAAGAAGTCAAAGAAAAGAAACTTACCTCCTGAGATGCGTCAATAATTAGCTTCTGCTTGGCCTTAGACAATCTTTGCAAATTGGGAAACCAAGCCTTGTCCTCCTTAGAGAGAGCGCCAATCATTATTGCAGAACCAGAAAGAAATTCCTTGTTAGCGTCTCCTCTCATCATTCCAGAAGTGTACATACGTAGATGATATCCGAGGCTTCATACCCCGAATCAAGAAAGGAATGCTTATTCCCTTAGTAAGACAAACATCCAAATTCTTTTTCAACTCCACAATAAATGGAGCTATACTGTGATTACGAGGTACTTCTTGGTCAAAACTCATCTGACGAGCCGCACGATCGATGTTGTAGTCTTGCACCGAATAACCTTCTGAGCGAAAAGCAAGGACATAACCTAGGGTGGATTTGTTCATGAATGTATTCTTTCTAGAAGAAAAGGCTAATGCTTGTTTCTTTGGACCCGACCAAAGAACCCCCTCGACCTCTTCAGCAAAAGTAGTAGATGAAAGTATATGCCCGTGCTCAGAATCCCAAGGCCTGAAATTCACCTCACTATGGATATCTATCATATCAATCAAATCTACAGAGGTAATATTCCTTCTATTCCAACGACGGATCCTTGCATGTTCAACGCCTCCCGGTAAATTCAAAGGTTTCGGAAAAGGTGCATATTTTTGGAAGTGTTCCCATAACCATGCTTGGAAAAATATGGTTATGAACATAAGAATCAATCTTTATAAACCCATTAGAAGTCGTCATGTCACGAGACAATGAATCTAAATGAGAATACAAAGAGCCAAGGAATAATTTACCAAGAGGGAGACACTCACCAACAGACAGTGCTACCACAAGAGGGACAACTGGGAGCTTCAAATTGCCAACGGGAAAGTCTTCAAATACGTCCCTAGACAACCAGAGTGTCAGAAACGCCGCAATGGTCACAGGGTCACTAAGAGAGGGATCATTGGAATCGTCCCCACCATTCCAGTAGTGATCAATCCACTTCACATAATACGCACCATTTCGGCCTCTACCTTGTTGGATTTATTCTATCTTCCTCTCCAAAGTTGTGATAATTTATTTCTCCTTAGCGGAATTCTCGACAGGAAGAGTCCCCGAAACTGGAAGCTGCAACAAACTAAATACGTCTTCCAGAGTAATTGCTAGTTTCACCCAGGTGCATATAGCAGTATGAGTTGGTCTACACCAACATGAAGTAACAGTCAAGAGACTTTTAACATCATTGAAGACCTGTAGATGATCAGACATCCTTACAACATGAAATACTCCAGCTTCTTTCAAGACCTTAACCACAGAAGGGTCACTCAAGATCAATTTGTACCATCTCATCCACTTTTTTATAGGGGTTTGATGTATCTTGAACTCGACAGAAGAGGGTACATAATTTCCCATCTGCCAACAAAGTCTCGGGACGGTCTCAAAACAACACTTTGAGGGATAACATACTTCTCACATTTGGGGATAAAGTTACCAATAAATCTTGAAGGTACGACAAGCTCTTCAGAAATATACTCCTGAAACTTATCATAAAAATGAGGTACGCTTTCAAGAAATATAGCATCAGAACTTCTTCTTTGTTCTGACCAGAAGATGTGCCAACATCATTTTTATATTCATTAGTTATCTGCAATACATTCAAATGTTCCCTATATCAAAAGAGGATTGAAACCCTATATCACGGCTTTCAAAAAAAAAACTAACTAAAACTAGGGTTTTCCAAAAAAAAAGAAAAAGAATCCATAATGGCATTAAAAAAAAAAGAAAAAGAATAACACTTACTTTCTTGGTTTGGTCGGCCATGGCACTTGTTCAAAATCAAAGTTCCAACTTGTTAATGCCACAAAACTTGAAATACAAAAGCAATCCTTGTCGCGCAAAAAGAAAAAAAAAAGAGAAGAGGAGGATGTCACGTAAAATAAAGGAGGGAGGAAGCATATATATAGGTGCAAAATAGAAGAATCCTTGTCCAACTAGGAAACCTCTTTAAAGGGAAAGAGATAAGTGGTGCAGTGTGGCTTTTCGCCTGGCCAAATTTTCGTCCCTCACACCCGTGGAAGTCAATATACCAAGCAGGGACAAGGGCGCTTACTATTCACAAACAAATTTGACGCTAAGGGGTGCATATCTCAATATCCCAGGAGCTAAGTATATCTTCCTTTACTCTTAAAATTTCAATTATGCATATATAATTATTGAAAGCATATTGTCACCATCTAGTGCTTACTGTGAAACATTACTATTCCTCACTAAGCAGGGGACTTAATGTAGATGGTGACTTTTTTACAATGGCTAGAATTATAAAATTTCCCTCTACTAAGCAACAAGACATATGCTTAATATATAATAATGAACTTCTATTTATATTCCGCAAGCGAATTGAGAGCAAAAATTCTATCTAAATATTCTAAATTGGCGTTGTAGACTTATCAATACTCATAATATCCACTTTATACCGAACTAGTATTAAGTCGCATAAATTCCACGGTTGAATTCCTTGAACTTGCATCGAATGAGCATTGATGTTCTAGCAACATCTATTAAACTCCGGAATAGCTAATACTTAAACCCTGAAATACATTATCGAACGCATCATTCGCAACAAATGCACCTCAAATTGCTATTCTGAGCCTAAATATGATACTTTAGCACTCGCTTAAATATAAGCCACAAATAATGCGCCACTCCTTTTGATGCGCCACAATCGAGCAACAATATTATAAAAGATGCATTGAACCTCTCAGTTAGGATAAACCTATCCTTTTATCATATTAATGCCAAGATATCACTAGCTATTTGGCTTAGCAAAGTATTGGCACTAGTTAGCCACAATAACACTAAAACCGCTAACTTTCCTGGCGCTAAACCCTAGTACCTGAGAGGTACTAACTAACAAAAAATGGTCTTCGCTAGTACATTTTAGCCTAATAAGTCCTTAGACCACGTATTGTCAGCTTGGCATCTAATCCCTAGCACCAAAATGCTAACCCTAATTCTAGCAACAAAAGCGCTAACCCTTGGTTCTGTGACGCCCTTGTTTCATGACTCCCATGCCCTTGCTTGTCCGTGAAGAACTTAGTTGTGATTCACTTGTTTGGCCGTGACGCCCTTTCCTAGCTCGTGACGCCCTTGGCTTGTGACGCCCTTGGCTGTGACGCCCTTGCTTGGACGTGACTTTCTTGCTTAGACGTGAGGCCCATGCCTTAGCTTCTACGCATCCCTTGCATTCTCAGCGTCAAGGCCGATGTGCCTCCAAGGCCATTTTATTCCTAGCTACCAACTCTTATGCATCGCTACCAACTCCAACACCTTTGTATCCTATGCATTGCTACCAACTCCAACACCCTTGTCTCTTATGCGCCTCTAGCCATTCCAAGAACGTCTCTAGATAACATCCATGGCTAGTAAGCCTCTTGGCCTAACATATTCGCATTTAGTGACTTAGACACAAGTACATTAATGCTAAAATCTCAGTGCTAACTATTCAATTGAAGTGCTAACTCCAAACATTCTTGGTACTAGCTTTTTATCCTAATGCAATTGATATTTACTAGAGTTTATGCATATTGGTCTTATTCCTGAAATGTTATCACATTAGCATTTTGTACTAAAAGAATTAGCACATTATAATATGCGCTAAGTATCTAGTGTTAGTTTTGCTAGTTACTTTCTTCAGAAATACGCCTTTCTTCTAAATATAGATCATACATTGAGGCTTATATGAATTTTATCATGTCTTCTTGCTCGAGGATCCCTTTACAACATTTGGCCTCAAAGGCCTTTCAGACTTACGATAAGTCACTTCTAAGCCAATACTTAACCATTACATATGTCATTTTACTTTCAAAAAAGTACATGACCACTAAAATTCCCAGACTCGACACTAATCAGTCTAGCTATCAATCAAGTGAGTCGCAGAACTTACCTCACTGACTTAGCAAGTCATTTGACTTGACTTGACTTAATCAAAACCATAGTGGTTTATAACTCCGCTATTTCCATGAGATATCAAATACAACATGGGGGGATTTTCATTGGGGTATTGGTCTGGCGGTCTACGACCAATGATTGAGAATGCAACACTGAACCAATGTTGCGTATCCGTGAGAACATCATAGTGCTAATGCACTATTATGTCGTGATGCATGATTGAGAATGCATCGCTGAACCAATGATGCGTACCCGAGAATACATTATAATGCTAATGCACTATTATGCCGTGATGCATGATTGAGAATGCATCACTGAACCAATGTTGCGTATCCGATAATGCATTATAGTGCAAATGCACTATTATGCCATGATGCATTATTGTGAATGCATCACTTAACCAATGTTGCGTACCCGAGAATGCATTATAGTGCTAATGCACTATTATGCTGTGATGCATGATTGAGAATGCATCACTGAAACAATGTTGTGTATCCGAGAATATATTCTAGTGCTAATTCACTATTATTCCGTGATGCATGATTGAGAATGCATCACTGAACCGATGTTGCGTATCCGAGAATGCATTATAGTGCAAATGCACTATTATGCCGTGATGCATGATTGAGAATACATCACTTAACCAATGCTGCGTACCCGAGAGCGCATTATAGTGCTAATGCACTATTATGCCGTGATGCATGATTGAAAATGCATCACTGAACCAATGTTGTGTATCCGAGAATGCATCCTAGTGCTAATTCACTATTATGCCGTGATGCATGATTGAGAATGTATCACTGAACCAATGTTGCGTATCCATGAGAGCATCATAGTGCTAATGCACTATTATGCCGTGATGCGTGATTGAGAATGCATCATTGACCCTATATGGAGTATCCGATAGCGCATCATAGTGCTAATGCACTATTATGCCGTGATGCATGATTGAGAATGCATCACTGAATCAACATTGTATACTCGAGAATGCATTATAGTGCTAATGCACTATTATGCCGTGATGCATGATTGAGAATGCATGATTGACCCTATGTGGAGTATCCGAGAGCGCATCATAGTGCTAATTCACTATTATGCTGTGATGCATACCCGAGAATGCATCTTTAGAAAGTGCAGTAGATGAACGTCATATATCTTCCTTATATCCACTTGTATAAATGCAAATAAAACATATATAGGGAGGAGGTGTTGGTTGGAAATCAATGATGCTTAGCTATGCTAATTAGGAAGTGAAATATCCTTAGCTATGCTAACCAGAGGGAGGTTTAGCTTAGCTATGCTAACCAGTTAGCGGATTTGCCTAGAGGCGCCAACCAGTTAGCGGATTTTCCTAGAGGTACCAACCTTTCTTTTATTTATTTGTAAAAATGCGAATAAAACATATATAAGGGGGAGCTTTACTTGAATGTGCATGAGCGGTAATGCACATATATATGCGATGTGGCCTATACGTTGGAGCATACTTGATGCTTAAGCATCAATATGCTTATAGCTTAAACGATAAAGTTTGAATGTGCATGAGCGGTTATTTACATATATATGCGATGTGGCCTATACATTGGAGCATACTTGATGCTTAAGCATTAATATGCTTGTAGCTTATCCCATAAAGCTTGATTTATGCGAAAATATCATTCAATCGTGTTACGTACTCGAGAACGCATATTTGCATAGTAAATAACGATAGTTATGCACAAGCTAGTACATACCTTGCGAAAGTCTTTCGGCCTATACGGTCTAAGCTTTGCCTTTGGCCTTGCGATGAAGTTGGAATTGATGTTGGCTTTGCCTTAATAGGCTTAAATTGCTTGTTCCTTCCGAATTGACACTTTTAATAAACTACGGTCATGCTTATCCCTTTCAAGGTACGGGTTGGGTACGTAGGCAGCTGCAATGCAATGCATTGAGGTGAAGCATCTCGTCGCTCATATCATCTGATTTGGGAGATGTTTGTGATGCTTTGGTAACTCATATCATCTGGCTCAGTAATGCTATGTAAGATATGATTGTTACCGCACTTGATGAGGTAGTTTCATTCTATTTGATGGATAATCATGCTTCCTATCAAACCATATGGTATGAACGGAATATGCCTGGTTGCTACACCATTGGCAAGAGCAAAACCTATGCAAACTCCAGCGTATGGTCGAAGCAGAATTGATGAAGCGAAAAATTAGGCTTGAAATTGCCTAGGTGCTAGTCCAAGGCATGAGTTAGGCCTGGACAATGATCTTATTTATGTGATGCTTTCCAAAGGCATTCACCATTGGCTTTAATCGTCATGTACCCTTTGTATAATATTCAAGTCACCTTGACAGTTACTCCCCTAGACTATGCAAAGATACTTGTCAGGAAAAACAAATTTATTTCATACAGAAAGGAAAAGCAAGAGGAAACACAGACGCTTACCTTCTTCCAAGGACGGTATCCACTTCTAGGAATTACTACCCGTTGTATTTTATCCCCAGACTGAGGAGTGATGCTCGCCACAATATCAGATGCAAAGTGCTTTGGGAGCCACGACTGCAAGAAACGAATCAAACATTTAATTGTTGAGTAAAAGGTCTTTGATTAAACAGAGAATGATTTCAAATACCTGTGTCAAGCTGACGATCGAATCATGTCTCGCTCCAGAAGTAATTTTCAAGTTCGGACGAGCTGATAATTCCTTTTCAGAAGGCTCACCGCATATACTAGAAGGCTCAATAGTAATGAATTCCTTAAGAATGTTAAGTTGTGCATTCCAGAAACTGGCGTATCATTAGTGACACATCCTTTTTTTCCGTCCTGGAAGAAAGGAATGTTTTGAACATGAATGGTATTGGAACCCTTAGATCACTGAAGTACATCTATAGGAGGCATCTCGGTACGGTAGCGAGGAATAGACTGATCAAATCTCATTTGCCGAGTCGCCCTGTCAATGTTATAACTCTGCATGACATACTTATCGGAACAGACAACAAGAACATATCCTGGAGTGCAACTCTTTATAAAGGTGGCCTCACCAAATGTAGCACATGTTACCCTCAAAACTTGGTCTAGAGCGTAGAACAATATAGAGCTCTCAGCAAAAGACTATGATGGAACTACGTATGGAAGCCTCAAACCCTAAGGTCTGAAATTTACCTTTTTCTCACTGTCCATTAAGCTAATAAAACTAAATAATAAGGTTTATTCTTACTCCAACAAAATATTCTATAGCATACTCTATTTTTATATTTGGAAAAGAGGGTTTGGCCTTCGGCGCATATTCAGGAAAATGTTCCCATAGCCAAGCTTGCATAAACATAACATGGATAAAAGAATCCACCTTGGCATGGCCATTGGAAATCCTCATGTCACCAATGAAATAATCCAAATGATAGCATAGATATCCTAGAAACAAATTACCAAAAGAAAGAGTCTTTCCACCGGAAAGTGCAACAACGATTGGAACAAGTGAAGACTTCAATTGACCTCCAGGAGAATCTTTGAATATGTTTCTCGAAATCTAAAGTATAAGGAATGACGCAATTCATAAAGGATCATCAACAACAAGGCCTTCAACGTTCGTACATACATTCCACCAGTAGTCCGCCCAAGCCGAATAATTTTTATTATTGCAATGACCAGACTTCTGCAACTCTTCTATTTTCTGAATAAGGATGGCACCATTTTTCTTCTCCTGTTCAGACCATTTCATTGGAACGCTACCAACAACGGGCAGTTACAACAAGACTGCTACGTCCTCTAAGGTAATTGTTAACTCACCCCAAGCGCATACTGCTTAATGAGCTGGACCGTACCAACGAGAAGAAAATACAAGCATACCCTTCGTGTATATACAATACTGATATACAAATACCTGCGTATATATGTAAATTAAAACCAGTAAAAAAAAGATTACTATAAACCTCAACGTACCTGGTTAAAGCTTAACAACGCTGCAATAAAGCCAATGAAGAATTATCACAATCAGAGACAACAATTGTGGAATTGAAGTTCAAGTGCAAGAATTTGGCAAGAGAAGATTATTATCAAGTCAATAGCATGCTTGTGCAATGAAGCAAACAATAATGATTTAAAGGGTGAGCAAGCACTCACGTCAAAAAAAGGAAGAAAAAGAAAATATATGAGTATTAACTCATGTAAAAGCAAAAAAAAAAAATATACTGAAGCCGGCCAGAATTTTTCCGACGTTGATCGGCTGGTAATAGAGCTCCCGCAAAGTCGTCATATGCTGCTCAGACATGAAAGAGAAAGGAAGTGAAGGTGTTAGCGGTAATAGAGAGAGAAGATAAAAAGTAAGAAGGGTTTGCTCACTTTTATAATAATTGGTTTCCAAATTCAAGTCAAACAAAGGGTTTCCTTTTTGAATCCATGGTTACGTGCTACACACGGGTCAGTTTTGGTCTCTTCGCCATCCAAATCAGCCACGCTTCGCTAGTCTATGATCTCCAGACGATGCTCTATATCCTGTAAGCACTATTATATCAACTATTGCTCCTTCATCGATTATTCGACGTCATCGGAATGCCATCAAATCAGAACTTCTGGTAATTTCCGACAATTAAGCTTGTTGATTTAATTTTCTTATATCAGTAAAAGAAAAATCACTATCTAGTGCGTACCACGAAACATTACTATTCCGTGCTAAGCAGGGGAGTTAATGTTGATGGTGATTTTTGACAAGGGAGAAAGTTGAAATATTATTTTTTTCCTAGCTGCAGAAGTATGAATACATACTGTTATCCCACATTCTGCAAGAAAATCGAAAAAGGGATATTCAGCTCATAGCTGCAATAACTATGTAGCTATTTATATATATTCATACACTTTCAAAATTTCAGGGGGCTTTACCTAGCTAAACTCTCGTTAGTTCATGTGCATTCATGCAAATTATTTGTATCGATCAGAATACGTTTATTATATAAAATTACGAACATTTAGAATAGAGGCTATGCCATATCTAAATAAAAACGTTAATTAGATGCATAGTATCTAATTACAGAGTCGCATCGAGCATTGTCTCAAGTTTCAAAGTTCCACAGCTGAATCTCTTGAAAATGTTTTGATGCACTGCATAAAAGTTAAGCATAATTGCTAACATTAAATCTCATACAATTGAGAAACCCTAAACAGGCCATAAATATGGCCATGAAATTAATGAAGGTCAAAACTAGTGGTGCATAGGCAATAACCATGGAACTAGTAACACTCCCAACACCAATGAGTAGTACACACATGTGCAAAAAAGCCAAAGAGTCAAGAATCCAAAAAGCCAACAAAACTAAAAAAAGTATGTGCCAAATGAGTACTAGCAGTGCTAGCGCTAGCGCTGCTAGCACTAACCTTCCCCATTCCCTTACCCTCACGTCCCTTCACACCTTTCTCACGTTAGCACCTATGCTTGTGTCAACGTTTACGGTACCAGCATTAATCCTTTCTTGCCCGTGCCAGTATTATCATTTACTACTAGTGTCAATACTAGACCATTGATGTACTACATTGGTACAAGCTCATTGATAGCACTATCTTATAACAAACTCACGTGTTTTGATTCCATGACTCCGCTAATTCCTACGAGAAATCAAATAATCACATTGGGGGATTATTCATGGGTTTTCGATATGGTGTTTACAGCAACATGCAGCTGGAAACACTCCATGATGAGAAAGTTACAAAGTAGTGGTAAGGCTGAAGCAGTTAATGGAGTGATGAAGTAATGATCTTTCCGAAGATTCCAAGGCGGTTATACCATTATTTCCAAGACTTCCACTTCTCCATCTCTTCACTACCTCCATTCTTTTACAAGGAAACGTGTGTATTCTCAACTATTATATGGGCTACTTTTCATTTCATAAAGACAACAAGCTTATCATTCTCTCAAGCTCTATTATTTTCTCAATAGTTCAGCATCTCTACACATAATTCAACAAACAAATTCCTTCAACTTTCTTTGCTTCCCTTCCCTAAGATCAACCCATTTTCTCTTCTTGTGACCGAAGTAGGGCGGAACGGCTACTATCGTGGTTTAGTCTTTCCATGTACGATTTTGATTTCCGAATCTAAAGAAAGTACTTCTACAGTACATTGTTTCTCCTAGAATCAATTTTTAGGTACTAACATTAGTAACGGCGCTAGCGCTAGCACCGGCGCCAACATTGGCGCTGCTAGCAATAGCGCTAACACTAGCGCCAATGTTGGCATTACAACCAACGGTGCTATTATCCTATACTTACCTTCCATTTGTGCGCTTCTTCACCCTTGATCGTGCCATCATCATCCTTCGCTAATAGCATAATACTGGGCCATATCCTATAACACTAACCTGTACTATTATTGCTAGCACAAATTGCATGTTGCAAACATGCCACAAATATTCCATTACCATGCTAAGTTGGCATAAAATTTGTTGGTAGCATTATTATTCACGTGCTTTGAGTCCATGAATTCACTAACTCCTACGAGAAATCAAAACAATTACATGGGGGGATTCTTCATGGGTTTTAGTCTGGTGGTTACAGCAACATGCAGCATGGAAAAACACCCCATGATGAGAAAGTTACAAAGTAGTGGTGACGGTTGAAGTGGTTAAGGGTATAATGGAATAATGGTTTCCAGAAACTTCCCAAATATAATAAGTGGTTGAACCATTATCCCCACAACTTCCATTTCTCCATCTCCTCACTACCTCCACTACTTGTAAGGAAAACGTGTATTCCCAAACTATAATAAATAGGCTACTTAGCCCATTCAGAAGAAAGAACAAGCTTACCATTGTCTACAAGCTCTGTTATTCTCAATAACTCAACACCTCTACACACAATTCATCACACTCATTTCCTTCAACTTTCTCTGCTTCCCTCCCCTAATATCAACCCATTTTCTCTCCTTGTGACCGAAGCAGGACGGAGCAGCTACTATCGTGGTTTAGGCTATCCTGTACGATTTTGATTTCTGAATTTAAAGAAAGTACTTCAATAGTATATTATTTTTCCTATGAGTAATTTTTTAGGTACTAACGCCTACAAATATGCATGAGTTTGATGCTTGGAATTTGACTTATGTAGTGTTAAGCTAATTTCAGGTACTTTTGTAGACATGGCTCTAAAGTATGGTAATCCCCTTATATCTTTCTTATCACAAATTGAGAGTCGCTGGTAAGTCTGACCTCTGTTAGTCCCAATTCTATGATGAGTCTCATAGCATGGATCACTGCCTCATACTCGGTGACCTTGTTGCTGGCCTTGAATTCGAGTATGAAAGACTTGACTATCTTCGCACCTTCTACGTTGTAAATACTATGCCTAGCCCTGATCTGTCATCGTTGGAGGAGCCATATGTGAATGCTTCCCACCTTCGGGGATGAAAGCTCTCTAGAAGACCTGTTAAATCATCATCTTTCTCTTCCATCTCGGGGATGTCTTATTCCTCTTCTTCTTCTTCTAGGGGAAAGTCATCTAAAAATCATATATGACTTGTGACTTGATTGTTTTGCGCATTTCGCATAAAATATTGTATTGCTTAATCTGATCTCTCCACTTTAAAATTCGCCCTGATCTGGAAGAGTTTTCCAGAATCCAATCTATGGTAGATTTGGTTATGACCCGAATTTTGTGAGTTTGGAAGTAGGTTCTCAGCTTCTGTGTTGCATATACCAAGGCTAGGATTAGCTGTTCAATCTTAGTGTAATTCTTCTCGGTTGCTGTCGTGGTTGTATTGATGAAGTATACAGGATTCTCCTCTGGCCCCTCGCATTTGACTAATACAGCGCTGATGGCGTGGGCTTTAGCTCCGAGGTACATGGTGAGAACCTTCTTCGGATTAGGCCTCAACAATACTAGCAATTTCGCGAGATGCTCCTTAATCTTCTGGAATGCTTATTCACACTCATCTGTCCATTTAAAATTATCCCCATTCTTCAAGGTACTGAAGAAAGGTTTATATTTATCAGAAGACTTCAAGATGAATCTTCTCAGAGATGCCAGACACCCATTTAATATCTGGACATCTTTTACTGTTATAGGCGATGTCATATCTCGGATGGCACGAATCTTATCAAGATCTGCTTCGATGCCATTTTTTATAATTATATAGCCCAAAAACTTCCTAAATGTTACCCAGAAAGTACACTTTGCAGGATTAACTTTCATTTTGTGTTTTCTCATCTGGTCAAAAATTTCTCTCGGGTCGGATGATGTAGTTTTTAAAGTGGTAAATAAAGGTTCGATTCTCGAACTTGTGAAGGTAATGATTTTAGAAAATATTGGACTAAATCTAAACTAATAAAAATCAGGAAAATAAACTAGAGATGATTTTTATAAAATATGGAGAAAACCAGGAATCAGGAATCAGGTAAATCTAACAACCTATGTGATTAATCAGATAATTCTTTTTAAATTAATTGAAGCACAAATAATTGCCAAAATTGGTTTTGTTATGCTAACAAACAGAGGTAAATCACAAGCATGGACTATCAAAATTAATTAACCAAGCATAATCCATCAAGCAAAAGCACAACTGTTGAAAGAAAACCGTTTTCACTATTTAAAACTATGCAATTCTAATAACAAAAGAATTATAAATAATTATTAGAAAATAATTAAATCACATAAAATTGAGAAAAGTACCTTATCCATCATCCCAGTAAATAGACTTAGCTCATGGTGGAGAAAACTTGCTCAAAAGACCTTTTCATTGCTCAAAAAGTTGATTACAAGGTTAAAGAATAGTGCAACAGCTGAACAGATACGTTTATAAGTGTTGAAGAACAGGGTTCACCCGTTACAGAAGTGTTTCTAAGCAACAAAGGTTTAAAAGAATAGGTAACAGGAGCAGTTTAAATCAGCAACAGAAATAAATGTTGCTAAGTCGTCTTCTCCGATGGTGGCTGATGAAGAACACGCCGGCCGGAGCAGTAGCAGGTCACCGGCGGCGACCGGAAGTGGCCGGAATTGCTCTGATTTCTTCTCTAGGTTTTCGTGTTTGATTTCTTCGGCTTCTCTTCATATATATAGGCTCTACAAACCCTAGGGAGAGTTCTAAACCTAATAGAACTCTTTAAAACACTCCAAAATCTTCCCAAATCCGAATCAAAGAGTGATTCCTTTTTCCGGCTGGATACACTCCGGGAACCTCTTTTTCCGGCTAAAATCACTCCAAATCGATGTGTTTAGTCTTGTATCAATCTCTTCTAGCTTGTGTGTCAATTTGGAAGCAAAAGAACCCATTTTTCACGTGAATTTGAAGTGTACAGTTGATTCAGTGGACTGTCCCGATGAGTTGGATCGGTGACTCGGGCCGGGTTGACTCACTGGGTTGACCGAGTTGACCCGCTGTGTTGACTGAGTTGACTCGGCCCGATTTTAGGGTGTCCCTTATCCATTCTTGGGGTGCCAATAACACTTGTCCCGGGTGCCTTTATCACTTTTTGAGCCAATTTTTCCACAAATCTTTATTCTTCTAATGTACCTACAAAAGCATAAAAACACGTAATATACACAAAATTGAATACTAACTCACTAGAAATTAAGGTGCAATTTAGACACTAAAATGTGTCTATCATCGGATATATGGTCCATTGCCACTTTGATTTTGACCAACATGTCATTTATATATACCTCAATTGTTTGGTGAATCCAGTCTTCGAACATGTCCTCCACCAATCTTTGATATGTTGCTACCATATTTTTTAGTCTGAATGGCATATTTGTATAGCAACAGAGTCCTCTGGGTGTAAAAAATGATGTATGCTTTTGATCCACTAGGGACAATAGGATATGGTTATACCTATAGTATCCATCCATAAGGGTTAACGCCTCGTGACCATTGATCGTGTAAACCAACTGGTCTATACTCGGGAGTGGGAAGCTTTCCTTCAGGAACGCTTTATTGAGATCACTGAAGTCGATACAGATTCACACTACCCCATTCTTCTTTGGTACGATCACCATGTTTGAAATCCACTCGGGATAATGTGGATTTCAGATGACGTCTGCTAAATGCATCTTTTTTAACTCAGCTTCCACTGAGGCCTGCAACTCTGGTGTGATTCTGCTCATCTTACACCGTGTAGGTTTGAACTTTGGATCAATTTTTAGGTAATGGCAACAGAACTTTGGGTCAATTCCTTTCATTTCTTCCATGCTCCAAGAGAACACGTCAATGTATTCTTGCAGCAAAGTCCTCAGATTCGTGACTTGTTCTGGATTTAACAACGGCCCTATCTTCACAAGCTTTGGCTCATCCACTGTCTCAATGTTAAGGTCCTGGGTTGGCTCCCAAGCCGTAAAATGTTGTTTGGGCTCTTCGACATGGGTCAGGGACTGTAATTGCTATGTCGTCTGTCCCTTACTGTCACTTTCATTCTATTGGGCTAGCACCAACATTTCTTCTAACTCATGCCAGTACTTTTCTCCCTAGATCTGATTCCTCTCTCTCTTTTATTCCTTCCTCGTTTGTCTTCATTTTGCTGGATATCTGCTTGAATACAAAATTTTGCAACTTGGGGATCATCCACTAGTTCTGCTATTCCCATCGGGGTTGGGAACCTCAGTCGCTGATGATATGCTAATGCTACACCCTTGATTCCCACGATCTATGGTCTCCCAATTATAGCCTCATATGGTGAAACTACATCCAAGACGCAAAAAGTGGTAATAGTATCTAGATATTCTCCCCCCGATACTCTTAATATGACCTCTCCTTTGGGCCTAGTTATTGATCCATTGAATCTGTATATGCTATAGGTGGAGAGGATAAGAATATCGTCTGATAAACCCATTCTTTTGAAAGTATCATAGAACAAGACTTCCACCGAGCTACCATTATCAAACAGTATTTTTTTACACCCCACTCTTATATCATCAATTTAATTACCAACGGATCTCCGTGATCTTCCCCATTTATTGGCACGTCCTTGGAAGAGAACGATACTGGATGCATCATCCATGACTTCATGTGCAGAGTCTTAGCAACAATTTATATTTCCTTCCCAGAATGATCCCTTTTGTGAATTCGTGAGATGATTCCACTTCTTAGGTGAAAATTTTGAGTTGCAGAGTGGGAAATTGTGTTGCATTGGAGTACCCTAGCATCTCTCTGAATTCTTACTTGGTGCACTGGTCATTCTGTTGACGCGGGTTGACCCTGCACATACATCTACAAATATCCATCTCAAATCAGGTGTTGCATAATTTCTTTCACGTCTAGGCAATCATTAGTGGAATATCCACTAAACTGACGGTAAACACAATAGTCGGGATGATCCTTAATTCTCTTGTGTTGTATTCCTCGGCTTCAGGGATAATGAATAGCATCTCCCTTTTCTAATTCCTTAAAGATCTCTTCCAAAGTTTCATTTAACTGCACATGTGTTTTATCTTAGATCCGTGGTCTCTTTCCTTTCGGGACCCAAATTCTTGAGTTTGACCCCTTGTCGAACCGTTCCTCTCATTTTTGCTTCTCTTCTAGATTCTGGGTGCGAAGGGATACTTGTATCCAGGGTTGGCTCTGTCACCTTTGTTACTTATTTAACTTGTATCTCCTACACTCCTTCTTGTATTTCTTTGAGAGCAATGTAATGCTCCCGTAGCTTCCTGATGTCCTTCAAAGTCTAAGGTTTCTCATTATAAATGGCCACATAGATAGGGTCCATCTTTCCCAGACCATTTTCGAATCTCAGAATCTGCTGATCAATTGGTACCGTTCCAATTCCGTTAAATAACTTTCTCCACCTATCCATAAGGGACCGAAGTGACTCCTTGATTCCTCTAGCTAGCGTAAATAGTTTTTTTATCCAAGACATGGTACTGTTGTTGTGTATGTAGGTTTCCAAGAAGATCTCAGTTAGTTCTCGATAGATCCCAATCGATCCCTGTGAGAGTGAATAGAACTAGGTTTTTGCTTCTCCATCCAAACTCATGGGGGAAGAACTTACATAGCACCGTGTCGTTATGCTTCCATTGTAATAGGGTCATCCTATTGTTTTAGGGTAAAAACAATTTTACTGCAAAATGGCACTTTCAAGTAGGTTCGAGAGATCAAGCTCAAACAGGACGAGCCTAAACCAAGAAATGGTCGTTCACGTCCTACTTCGATTACAAAGATGGAAAGGATTTGGGTAGGTCTTAGGGGAGTGAAGCAAAGGAAGGTTGAGAAATATCAGTAGTGTGTGAAGAAGAATGGATTTTCCTAAGAGAATTGCTAATTTTATAAGTTTTTGGTTTCTTCAGACTGATTGTTTTCTTTTCTTGTTTTGTCTTGTTTCGAATAAATGCGAATCATCTATTTATAGTTCGAAGAAGAAAACTGATATTCAATTCGTGGAAGTTAGGTAGAAATGAAAAAGTGACGATTGTGAAGACTGTATTGGGGTGGCACCCGGAAAGTGGGGAAGACCTGTCTGACCACTATTCCTCAACCTCTCAACTGCTCTGTAACTGCCCACTTCTTGTTACCTTCTTGTTCGTGGGGTTTGTGCCACCACCCACGATGTTGTAGACCGCCAGACGAATACCCAAATAAGAATCCCCCCATGTTGTGTTTGATATCTCGTGGAAATATTGGAGTTATAAGCCAATATGGTTTTGATTAAGTCAAGTCAAATCAAATGACTTGCTAAGTCGGTGAGACAAGTGATATGATTCACTTGATTAATGGTCAAACTGATTAGTGTCAAGTATGGGAAGTTCAGTGGCCATGTACTTTCTTGAAAGTAACAAGATATATTTAATGGCTAAGTATTATCTTGGAAGCGACTTCTCGTAAGTATGGGAGGCCTATGAGGCCAAATGTTGTAGGGGTCCCTCGAGCAAGGAGACTTGTTGGAATTCATATAAGACTCAATATATGATCTATATTGAGAAGAAAGTTGTATTTATGAGGAAAGTAGCTAGTAAAACTAACACTAGCTACTTAGCACAAATAAGAATATTTTAGCTCTTTTAGTGTAAAAAGGCTAATGTGCTAACGTCTCAAGAGTAAGACCAATATGCACATCTTCTAATAAATATTAATTGTTCTAGGGCTAGGAAGCTAGTACCAAGAAGGTTTGAAGTTAACACTTCAATTGTATAGTCAGCATTGCAGTTTTAGCATTAATGTACTTCTGGCTAAGTCGCTAAGTATGAGTATGTTATGCCAAGAGGCGTACTAGAGATTGAGACTTATTGGCTAAGTCATGGAGGACACTAAGGATGCATTATTCCCTAAGGGGAATTCCATAGAAGTTAGAGACGTATTATCCATTACGGGGCGTGCTATCCTTTGGCTAAAGGTACGTAGAGACGAGGTCCAAGGACGCCAATGAGAATCCAAGGGCGCCAAGGCTAAGGACAAGGAGATCATAGACGCTGAGGATCTAAGGAGGCTATGGCGCCAAGGTTCCATACATGCTGAGGTCTAGAACTATCAGAAAGGGTAGTTCCTCTTCAAACGTCACTGGATCCAATAGACCTACTACTATAAGTTAGCTTTTCTTCTTCGATTATAATCCGTGGAAGTACCTCAACAAAATGTTTTGATCTGGTTCTGTTGATAAGAGATGGGGGTTGTGGACACGTATCAGGGAAATATAAAGTCCAGGGAGTCCCCTCCTGTCGGGGAGGATAGAGGTGTTGACACCGAGGCTGAAACTCCTTCTAACCCACAAATTTATCTTTTGGACAATGATCTTAGTCTTACCATTCATGAATACCCAACCACATGCCTTCCTTTTGAGATACATATGAAGTCTCTGTCAAGCACCATAATGTGGGTGGCTTTATAGTACCAAAATGTTATGTTTCTCTTTATACTAAAATTTGGAGAAGATATGGCCATGTTGCTACTTCATAATTGCTGAAAGGATTTTCCCCCGTCCTGGTAAGAATGGTTGCTGGTCTTTTTCCAATAATTTATTATATGAGTAAGGTGTCACTCCGTAAAGTTACCAGTCAGGAAATACAGAAGTGGGATGAGATGATAACCAATTGTGAAGTATTAAAATTTAATGTAAGTTGGTTCCGCAAGCGTCTTGATATTATTGAAATAGACCACGTTGATATCATATATAAACTAATTTCTTCTTCAAAATCCATATTGGAGGATGAAAAGATCTTATCAAGGGAGTCGGCTAAAATTAAAAAGTCAATTCAGGATTTGAAAGTTAGGACTGAGAGGTTTCAGGAAAGGATAGAGATGTTGTATAAGTGGAATTACTTATTACTTGAAGGTTTGTTATAGGGAGTGGGTGAGGCTTGAATCAATAATAAGCTTTTGAATTGATGTATTTTTTTTTTTGAATTTCAAATTTTGAACATTCACTGAAAAGAAAAAAAACTGAAATAGAAAAGTTGAAATTCAAAGAAAAGAATGTGCTCTTCATTTGGGGGCGTAATATGCTTTAAGCCACTTGCCATTGATTACCGTTCCTACTGAGAGTCCCTTCATGTCTACTATTATGTAGTATCCACTTGCTAATGCTTTAGAAATTACATAAGGCCCTTCCCATTTTGGGGAGAATTTTGGAGTAGACATGTCTTGCTGGATATTTTTGGATGTCTTGAGCACCAAGTTCCAAACCTGAAACACTCGGGGCTTTACTGCATGTAATATTTGGAAATTCTTCGTCTATATACCTCCACATATCTTTCCTCCTTGGAAATTATTGACTCTAGGATGTCCAACTCCGTAACCTAGAACCTGGGGATCTCGGCCTCATCCCAATATACTCGGCTGGCTGCTGCAATTCGGGCCGAAGAGATCTTGATCTCTGCAGAGGGGATGGCATCGGCACCGTATACAAGTGAATAAGGAGAGGTCCCTGTGGAGCTTCTTTGCGTCGTCCTATATTCCCAAAGCACCATGGGAAGTTGTTCATGCCATGATCTAGGATTATCATATACTGTGCGACTAAGAATCTGAATCAGTATCTTGTTGGTACTTTCTGCTTGCCCATTTCCTTGTGGGTAGTAAGGGGTAGAAAACACTTGTTTGATGTCATACTTTTGAAGCAGTTCTATTGCGATATGGTTAGCAAAAGGAGTACCGTTATTTTTGTTAATGTGATTAGGGATATCGAACCTGCATATAATGGGTTCCTTGATGAAAGCTGATATGGTTGCTTCAGTCCTTCTACTGAGAGGGATGGCCTCGACCCATTTGGTGAAGTACTCAGTAGCCGTGATGATGTGATCATATTGTTTTGATGATGTTGGATTAATTTTTCCAAAAAGATCTAGTCCCTAGCCGTAGAAAGGCCAGGGCTGCTTACAGACTGTAGAGGAAGGCACGGTATGTGAATGAGGTTTCCATGAATATGACACTGATGATACCTTTGAACAAACGCAGCTGCATCATCTTCCATGGTTGGCCAGTAGTACCTTTTCATGAATTTGAAGGAACAATTTCCTCTTTCCCTTATGTTTTTCTTCATGGAATTCTCTCAACATTGTCGGGATGTTGGGTCCTGCCAAACACCTCGATAGGTTTCCTTTGAAACACTTACGGTATAGGATCCCTTCATGAAAAATGAACCTCTTTTCCTTTTGCTTCAGTCCGGTCTCTTCTCGCTTCTCCAGAGGAAGGGAGTTATCACGTAGGTATTTGATGTAGAGCTCTCTCCAGTCTACATTATGATGGATTGTCATGGCTTCTAGTTGTATGCTGTGCTTGGAAGTTGGAACAGGACCCTTGTAATGCTCGATATTGAGTCTACATTGTAGGCCAATAGTACACTAGACGTTGGAGTCGGAGGTAGAGAGTCACGAAAATTGTCTATCCACATACTTCACCATGAACACGGTTAAGTTGCAATTGCGCTTCTTGATCTCCGAGACATCTTAAGAAGGACCCATCTGGATTCCTTTGATATAGTTCTCCGTGGAGTAAGAAGAAGTTCTTCAGGTCTTTGAGGCTGATTTTCCTACGGGAGAGTGAGCTATTGAGTTCTTATATAATTGGTATTCTCTAGTTAGTGACTTGATCGTGTTCGGGTTGATTTAACCATGTCGAGGGTACAGTGCGTCTCTGTACCATTACGAATTTTTTTCCCCTTCGAATTGAAGTTTGGAGGCTAACGTGGCGAGACAGAAAACATGTCTATTATACTTCGACCAACATGAACCACCACAGCTTCGGCGAAATGAGTTAGTAATTTCTGATTTTCTTTCCTATGAGGGGCTAATATTACTTCTTTAAGCGAGTAAACTTCAGTTATCTGATTGACTAGGAGTTTTGAGTCGTTTTTTACTTTCAAATGTGTCGCACCAGCTTACCTTGCTAATGAGAGACCCAATAGGAAAACCAGTACCACGCTGGCTCCTTCAGGATCATTGTTGGGGGTAGTTGAACCATCGAAGTATAGAAACCATGCTTATTATTTAACAAGAGATATTTCGGGGAAGTCTTTAGGTATTTCTTCATGTAGGCCTTCATGTCTTCTCCTGGGAAAGCCGCTAGTAGATCCTCCACTTTTGTCCTTTGACCGCTTTGGGTGAGACAAATTTGATAGGATCAGCTTTTGTGACAAGTACGACCCTGTTTGAGAGTAAGTAATTTCGGAGCTTCTGAACAACATGCACTAATGACATGCACGTCCTTTCCGCTTTAGGGTATTTGAGTTCTGCATCTCTTAATGACCGACTGATGTATAGGAGCAAGGGGCGCTCTTGGACTGGGGACTTCATGACGATGGAGATAATAATAATTGTTGGATTTTGATGAACACTTCTTGCTGAGCAGAGGACTAGACATAATTCTCCCCTTTCTTTGGTAGTGGAGTGAAAGAAGCAACAAATTAAGCTAGCCCCGGGATAAAACGTCTGATATAAGACACCTTTCCTATAAATATTTGAAGTTCTCTCACGGTCTTTGGCGGAGGCATGGTGGTGATGGCTTGAGTCTTGACTGGATCTACCTTGATTCCCTCAGTTGTCACTTAGAACCCAAGGAACTTACCAGAGGAGACTCTGAAAGCGTATTTCAAAGGGTTCATCTTCAATTTGTATTCACGACATCTTTTAAAGACTTGTCGCATAACTTCTAGGTGAGTTGCTCTTTTTTTGGACTTGACGACCACGCCATCAACATAGTCTTCTACTTTCTTATGCATCATGATGTGAAAGATTGCTTTCATGGCTCGCTGGTAGGTAACACTATCATTCTTCAAACCGAAAGCCATCACAGTGTAGTAGAAATTTCCAATAGGAGTACGAAATGCAGTTTTGCTAGCGTTGTCCTTATACATCGTTATTTCATTATAACCACTATAGCCATCCATAAATGAAAACATATCGATTCCACTAGTCGTATCGACGAGCATGTCTATGTTGGGGAGTGGGAAATCGTTATTAGGACAACATTTATTCAAGTTTCTGAAATCAACACAACATCTGATTTGACCATTTTTCTTCTTGACAGGTATCACATTGGCCAGCCAAGTGGGGTGTTAGATAGGTTGATGAAGCCTTCCGTGAGCAATTTATGGATTTTGACCTTGATCTGCTGTTATACTTCGTGTCTGAATTGTCTCGTTTGTTGCTTGACAGGTTTGGAACCAGATACAATATGTAAATGATGAGTGGCCAGCTTGTCATCTAAACCCGGCATCCCTTCATAGGTCCAGGCGAACACGTCTTGATAATCCTAAGTAGGTGCACGAGTCCCTTCCGTTCCTTCGTCGACAGGGTGGAACTTATGGAAATGGGTCTGAGAGCTCTTTCTGTTCCGATGTTGATTGTCTCGAGGGAGTCCGTTGTAGAATCATTACAATCTTGTAATTATCATGGAGCATATGGGATTTCTCTCGGCCGGACTCTATGCAATGGTTGCATTCCGGACGGGAGACCCTCCACTAGTCTCCCATGTTAATTGATGACAGCGGCGGCGAAGATAAACAATTCTTCCTTCAGTGTCAAAACTTGTTACGAAATTATGTTCTCTCTTGCCATGAGCATGGCTCAGCGCATAGATGGTTTTGTAACAGTGGTAAATAAAGTTATCGTTCGCTCGAACTTGTGAAAATTGAATTTAGATTTAATAAATTGATTTTAAACTAAAAATATACAAAAAATATGAAAATAATATTCACAAATACTGAGGTTATGGATTTCACCATTAGCCAATTAAAGTGATTTAAACTAATTTATATTCATGCAATTCTTACATTTAATTTGATTCTAAAATATTGCAACAAGTAGATTTTCAAAATAACAATTGTATAACAAAATCATGGAACATCTAAAACCTAGTCCAAAGCATGTACCATCTAACGAAATCACAATTGCTTAACAAAAATCATTAAATCAATTTTTAACCAAGGCAATAAATCATAAAAGAAATTGCAAAAATTAACTAAAATAGAAATATACCACTTTTATTGAAACAATGGCTTCCTGCGTCACCTCAGCATATGGGGTTTAGCTCATCTTTCCCAAGACACTCTCAAAAGGTTGGTACATAGCTCAAAAGTGCTTGAGAAGAAGAAAATAAAAAATAAACACTAATTCAGGAAAACTGCAACGTTTTTAAATGTTGCAGTATTCATTGTTACAAAACAAGTGTTGCAGATTGTATACAGAAGCAGCTGTTAGAAAAACGACTGTTTCTTGGTATTATTAACTTCAAAAGAATTAGCCACAAAATCTGCGACTTTTCTTGAGTGTAGTCTGTTCTTCTTCTTCTTCTTTTCACGAGATGAACCTGTTTTTTCTGATTTGATTTAAATGTGATTTTGGCCGAAGCCAAACCCCCTCACAAAGCTTCACTCGACCTCCTATTTATAGTAGAACACTTCCACAACTCCAAATCTTTCCAATCAATGAGAATAATCTCGGTAATAAAAGAGAACCAACACTCAGTGATTTTCTTCCCGTGAAATAATAAATTTTTATTTGATACAATTCTCCTTTGATTTCACGTATTTAATCCATGTTGAAACTCTTTTTTTTAAGACAAGAATATAATAATGTATTTAATCCCTTGAAAATCTCCAAAATACGCTGAATCATTCTTCACAGATTCAACCACTAAATTTTCTCGCCAAAAACATCTTTTGAATTTTGAAAAGAAAGTTGGCGCCCCTAACCAAGGCATGGGTGTCTTTATCGCTTTTGGGAGCCTTTATCAATTGGAGGTGGGTTCCTTTAACACTTTTCTGAGGTACTTTTAACACTTTTATGAGGTACTTTTAACATTTTCAAGCCATCTTTTCCACAATTGTTTATTTCCGAAAATACCTAAAAAACACATAAAATAATAATATTAATACAAAATGAGTTCTAAAAATATACACATTGAGATTAAATAAGACATGAAAACGTGTTTATCACGCATCGGTATTCGTTAGAAAATCGTGATTAAGACCAGTAGAGAGATTCATTTCAGAAAATTTATTTCCTTGGCTACTGACAGCTCCCTATCAGACTCTTCGAAAGTTTTCCAACTGGGTAATGGAGTTCTATGGATCTTGCCAGAGAAGTCAAGCACATCGGTCTTTGATTCGAACAATTCGGCACCGCAAACAGGAGCATAAGGAGATGAAGTCTCCGGAATTCGGATTATTTTCTCATTTAACACGGTCTTCATGCATTGGTGATAAATTGAGGGGACGACCTTGTTTTCATGAATCCATGGTCTTCCCAGTATCATATGATATTCAGGTTCTTTCTCAATGACATGAAACTTCACTTTTGATCGAACAAGTCCAACATTGAGTCCTAAAAAGACGTGTCCATAAGTACTGGTGTGATTCCCTTCGAAGTATTTCATCAAAATAGGACAGTGTACAATCTTGTTCGGCCGGACCTTTGTATCTTTAAGGGTCTTTAAAGTGATTATATTGGCCGCGGTGCCTGTGTCGACAAGTGTTCTTCGAAACTCGAAGTCTTTGAGGTAAGCATTCACGTACAAGGCCTGGTTGTGTCTTCTTTCAGCATCATGTCCTCCTCGATGAAGGTGACATTACTCACAGAAAGGTGAGGCGACCCAGATGTTTCTAGTCCCTTTTCAGAGACTTGGATCGGATGTGTATCAGTAGCAACATGGTTCAGGGAAGCAACTACGTCCTTGCGTTGTAGTTTAATGTAGAAGTTCATATAAGTTTTCTACCAGGTGGTTTTTTTTTTGATTCACGGGCTTCTCACAGGTGGTGAAACTCCTGATGTGGTGTGGAGAGGGCATATTTTCTTGGGAAGAAATCTCCAGCACAAGGACGGTAAGTCTTCTCTGAAAACAACACTGCACCCTAATTCTTTTGTCTGTCGATAAAGAAAGTCGAGGATGAAGTTCTGTGAGTCCTCTAAACTCGTCAGAGTTCTTGACATAATTTCTTGTCTCCGCTCAAGCTCAGCCATCATGATTGGTGTAGGATTGGAATATTTCTAATTTCCCTCACATTGTTAAAGCGAAGATCACCGGTAGTGTTGTTGATGGTAGGAAGATCACTATTAGGAAAATCACCATGGAGCCAAAAGGGTTGGAATTAGGATTAGTGATGGTAAGATCTAATCTGAGACCGACCATCTTGAATGATTGAGTAAATTGGTTTTTGTAACCGAGAGGTTGATCTCCCGCTGTGCTTGCCAATTTTTTTAGGGTAAAAATAGATATACTGCAAAATGGTACTTTCAAGTGGGTTCCAGATCAAGCTCGAACAGGACGATCCTAAACCAAGAAATAGTTGTTCACGTCATATTTTGATTACAAAGATGGAAAGGATTTGGGTTGGTCTTAGGGGAGGGAAGCAAATAAGGTTGACAAATATCAGTAATGTTTGAAGAAGAATGAATTCTTTTGAGAGGAATCGTTAATTCTGTAAGTTTTTTGGTTTCTTTAGACTGATTGTGTTGTTGTTTTGTTTTGTCTCGTTAATAGATGAGAATCATCTATTTATAGTTTGAAAAGGCCACACTGATATTCTCGTAAGTCGTGTAATTTAGGGAAAGATGGAGAAGTGATGATTGTGGAGATTTTAGTGGGGTGGCGCCCGGAAAGTAGGGAAGACATGTCTGACCATTACTCTTCATCCTCTCAACTGCTCTATAACTGCCAACTTATTGTTACCATCTTTTCCGTGGGGGTTGTGTCACCATCCACGATGTTGTAGACCGCCAAACAATTACCCCAATGAAAATCCCCCCATGTTGTATTTGATATCTCATGGAAATAGTGGAGTTATAAGCCACTATGGTTTTGATTAAGTCAAGTCAATTCAAATGAATTGCTAAGTCGGTGACAAGTGATATGACTCACTAGATTAATGGTCAGACTGATTAGTGTCAAGTCTGGGAAGTTCAGTGGACATGTACTTTCTTGAAAGTAACATGACATATTTAATGGCTAAGTATTATCTTAGAAGCGACTTACCGTAAATCTGGGAGGCCTTTAAGGCCATATGTTGTAGAGGGCCCTTCGATCAAGGAGACCTGCTGGAATTCATATAAGACTCAATATATAATCCATGTTGAGAAGAAAGGCGTATTTCTGAGAAAAGTAGTTAGTAAAACTAACACTAGCTACTTAACACAAATAAGAATGTTTTAGATCTTTTAGTGTAAAAAGGATAATGCGCTAATGTCTCAGGAGTAAGAAAAATATGCACATCTTCTGGTAAATATTAATTATACTAGGGATAGGAAGTTAGTACCAAGAAGATTTGGAGTTAGCATTTCAATTGCATAGTTATCACTGCGGTTTTAACATTAATGTACTTGTGACTAAGTCTCTAAGTATGAGTATGTTAGGCCAAGAGGCGTACTAGAGCTTGAGACTTATTGTTAAGTCATGGAGGACTCTAAGGATGTATTAGCCTCTATGGGGCATGCCAGAGAAGTTAGAGATATATTAGCCATTATGGGGCGTGCTAGCCTATGGTTAAAGATGTGTAAAGATGAGGGCCAAGGGTTGCAATGAGAATCCAAGGGCGCCAAGGCTAGGGACGCGGAGGTCATGAATGCTGAGGATCCAAGGAGTCTATGGCGCCAAGGATTGGGATGTATTGGGTCTAGGACATGCATGGGCTTTGGATAGGGACGCGCTAGAAGCCATAGACGTTCCGGAGAAGCCATGGGCGTCAAGGATATAGGCAAGGGCTTCACGAACTAAGGTCGTCTCGGATCTAGGGAAGGGGCGTCACGATCCAAGCAAGCAAGGGTGTCACGGAGAAGCTAGCATGGGCGTTTCGTACCAAGCAAGGGCGTCTCGGAGCTAGGGACGCCACTTTGGAGGCGTATAGGCCTTGTAGCGCACTTGGCCACTAGGGTCAGTGCATCTGGCGCTCATACTAGGATTAACACTTTGGTACTAGGGTTTAGGTGCCAAGGTGATGATACATTGGCTAAGGCTTTATTAGGCTAAAACATGTTTGTTGAAACCATTTTTTGTTAGTTAGCACCTCTCAGGTGCCAGGGTTTAGCGCTAGGAAAGTTAGCGCTATTGTGGCTAAAAAGTAACAATGTGATACTAAGCCAAATTGCTAGTGCTAACTTGGCACTAATATGAGAAAAGGATAGGGTTAGCCTAGATGAGAGGTTCAATGCATCTTTTATGGCATTTCTTCTTAATTATGGCGCATCCAAGAGGAGTGGCGCATTATTTGTGGCTTATATTTAAGCAAAATGCTAAAGTAGCGTCCTTTAAGCTCGGAAAAGAAATTTGAGGTGCATCTATTGTGAATGAAGCATTAATTTATAATGTATTTTAGGATTTAAGCATTAGCTATTCCCGAGTTTAATGGATGTTGCCAGAATATCGATGCACATTCAAGGAAAGTTCAAGGAATTCAGTCGTGGAATTTATGCTACTTGAGACTAGATTGATAAGGCATGGATATTATGAGTATTGATAAGGCTACAAGGCCAATTTAGAATATTTGGATAGAATCTGTGTTTTTAATTTGTTTGCGGAATATAAATAGAAGCATAATATTCTATATCAAGCATATACGCATAGATGTGCGTTACCTGTTCCATTGAATCATGACACGAAGATCGAAAGAGTGCACTTCGGGGGAAACTCTGTTCTTGCCATCCTTTTAGTGAATGGTGTCTTTTCAGCTTCTGTCATTACTTCAGCTAACTTATCATCATCTTCCTTGCCTACCATCTTCTTGATCATTGCCTCTAGATTCTTGACATTCTCAGACATGCTCTGGCCACGCCTTCGATTTTCTTGCTTTGGTTCTTCTTCGGAGGTAGAATCTTTCATGAGCCCATTGTATATTTTGGGTTGTAACTCGGGTTCTGGAGTTGGTTCTCTCGGCGAAACTAAGTATGTATTATCACTCCCTCTATCTGGAGTATTCCCTTGGTAATCTTCCACGTCTCATCCCTCTGTCCCGGAGTAAATTATTCAATTTCTCAAATGGTAGATTTCTTCGTTCGAGTGCCCTTATCATTTTATCCTGCTTTTGATGGTTTATAAAGATCCTAGCCAGAATCGCGTCTGTACTCTGATGACTAGATAAATTGTCCCTCCTTAGAGCATCGTTTCCTTTGACTAACTGTATTTTTCCTATCATGATCTGTCGCTGTCTTTCTGCTTCCACCTCAGTCGATGCTGCTTCTGCCAATAACCTATACTCCTCTTCGTGAGCTCTTATTCTTGCCTAATCCTCTTCACTATCCGATGATGACAGTCCATCCAGGGGTGTTCTCCTTCTCCTGGGTTTCTGTGATTCATTACAATAAATCCGTTGTTGCTCTGAGGCTGGAGGCATCTCGGGTCGTGCTCCTCTTCTCAAGATTTATCTTGGTTTGGGTTTCTCTCCTTCCCTGATGTCGTGAGTCCTTCCTGTAGGCTTGCTCCTGCTTCCGTCCAACTTCGCAAATGTTGCGTTGGTGCCGATGAAAACTTGCCATCTAGTCGTGCTTTTTCTAGATGATGACCTACGTCCAGAGGAGAAAAATGCAAACTTACTACAACCTATTTAAGGAAATAAAGCATATTTTTGAAGATTTTTTTTCCGGGTGGTAGTTCCCATATCCGACAGTTTATAACCAAGATGTCAGTGCATAAAAAAGGTTTCTGTTTTTACGTCATAGTTCTATGCCTCTGAAAAATATTTGTTGTGATCCAGATGGTTTTTTTGGAAAGAACGTCATGGCCAAAATACTAGGTTTGTCTTTGTTAACTTTTAGTACAAGTTTGTTGCTCTCTGATACTGGCTATGTAAATACTGTTTATCTCGCAGGCTCCGATGACTGGGAAAATTCCCTTACTGGACCTTGAGTAAGACACAGAGAAATCCTTTTGTTTAAGTTCTTATTATTTGTGATCTTAACTTCTTCTCTTTCAGACTTGAAATTTCTGAAGAGTATTTGAGGTTTAGATTCCGGTTTTGATAACCAAACTTAGATCATTTGAATGATTTTGGCTTCAAATGATCCTCACTCTTCTTGTTGGAACTTGGTTTCCTGATCCTCATGTTATGAAGGTTTCCACCATTCTCCAATGAACATAATAACAAACATTCTAGGGCTTTAGAAAAATGACTAAGATGTCATAAAACCTTGTAAAAAGAAAGACCATCCCGTTAAAAATCTCTTTTGCAAAATCATTAGCTTATACACTTATTTTTTTCAATACTAGCTCTATTTTGAACAAAGTCCTCTTTTATTAGTAAAATATCTTTTCAACATACCATAAGAAGAACACGCCCTAAGTTTCTCTAGATTTATAGATTTATTATACTCTGAACAACTTAGATCTGTCTTAGTCTCAGAAAACATGTCATAACATCATGGAGCTTATAGATCTAAGAGTTTGATCATTATCTAAGTAAACAACCACCCATTCAACCTTCAACAGGAATCCTTTAGCTTTAACAAAGTTCAGAGACACTTTGGAGCTTATAGATCTAGCTGTTTTTTAAAGTAATCAACCACAAAGGTACTCAACAAGATGCTAACATCCATGTTTCTAGTGCCAAAATGTAGTTGTATAAAATCTAACTACCCACATCTAACCATTCATTCACAAATAAGTAGATAAACTAGCAAGCTAATAACATAAAAACATTCACACAAGAAAAATACGTGGTTCGATAAGATTACCTATGCCCAAGGGAGTGAAATACTTGATATTATTTAGGAAAAAAATGTCTTACGATAGTCTAAACTCTATCTTTCTCAAGAACACTCAAAACAATACTCTCAAACTTGATACAACTCTTTCTCTCAATAATCTCACCTCCCTTTTTCTCTTGGTTGAGTCCAGTATTTATAGATAAAATATTCATACAGCTAAACTCCGATGTTGATCATGCATACTTAAGTTGCTATCTTCTTGTTCGGAAAGTATGGTCCAAATCTTTTAACTATCTACTTGCTTTAGTTGCATCCCGAAGTTCGAATGGACTCTTCCCTTGGTCATGGTCTGAGATGACAGTTATCCCCCGGGTTGTGTCAGGTGCATTTAATGCTTCTGATCACATTACGCGTGGTCTAAAGTTGCATTTAATGCCTTGTCTCCTCTTTCAAACTTGATCGTTGATTTTTCTTTTGCTTTCCACATATCGTAATCCAAAGTTGGTGTGATAGATACCTCGTCTTCTGTATTGGACCATATGGTCCTCTTAGGTGCCTCGCTCGTATCGTAATATCATGATCCTTTCCTTCAGATGCTTATAGGTGTATCCAGGTGTTTTACCACTACAAGGTGATATAACCCGTAGAACCAATACAAGGCTAGGGTCCAAAACTCACGTCTCGTTTTGTCCACGGCTCCTAATTGTTGCTAATTTTGTTTTAAGCCGTTTAAGTACAATGATATTTTGTAGTTAGAGTCGATTATATCCGAACTATAAATTATTTGCAGAAGTTATGAAAATGTGAAATACCCAAGTGCCGAGAGTAATTGACGTGATGGATAAAACATTTTTCATTGTGCACTAACCATTTATTACAATGTCGTGAAAGATATGAAAGAAAAAGTTAAAAGAAATAAAAAAACACCTAGGATAGACTTAATTAAATAAAATAAAAAAAGAGATTAGCAAAATCAAAACAAATACGTAGTGAGATGAAAGAAAAATCTGATAAGAGATAGTACAACGTATTGTAGTTTTTTCGTATTGGTTGGTGGAACTGGATGGAATGATAAAATTAACAGTTACTTCTTCATTCCTTCTCATACGTTCCCATCGTGTTCTTCACAGCCTCCACTGCACCTTGTGCCGTGTTCATCACTGTTGTTCCAGTCTATATATTTACACCATAGTTATACTCTATTTACAACAAATCAAAATCAAGCAATTAAGAATACAATTATTATTTTATTTATTTACTTTTTTTTTAATCAATATTCTTTAAATTCAGATTATTTATATCATTACCTATTAAATTTACCATTATACTACGGTCACATATGCCAATTAAGAATACAGTACACTTAAACTAATTAAATTGTATGTATGTGTTGACTGTTAATATGATCCTAATTTACCTGTTGAAGCAATCCAGTGATCTTTTCCTTTTTCTGTTGGGCAGCTTTGGACACAGCGTCAGCTGCGTTGGCAACATGACCCCTAGCTGTTTGAGCTGTATTGGCAATGAAGCCAGAGGTTTCTTCCTTTTTCTGCTGGGCAGTGTTGGTTGTAGAATTGGCTGCACCGGATAAATAGTCTCTAGTTGCTTGAGCTGCATTGGCAACATGCCCCCCAACTGTGTTAGTTGCTTGAGCTGCATTGGCAACATGCCCCCCAGCTGTGTTAGCTGTGTTCGTAGCTGATTCAACCCATCCATTTGTGTTGGGACTCTGATTAGCAGACATCTTCCCACTCTTAAAATGAAAAGAAATAAAAGTTTGTTAGATGAGAGATTGAACTTCAAATTGGTAGTTTTATAAGATATTAAGATGAAGAGATTGTTATTATCTTTGTCTCACAGATCTTGTATGGCTATTTATAGATATTAGTACATCTGCACATCTATTTCGTTTATTTTAATCTTTTCATTCCATCTGTGTGACAATCATTTGTAGTACGTGTGGCTGTTAACACATGCCAATTCCTTTGTGGTCGACATGATTGTCAATTTTTTAAGAACACGTCGTGTTAAAAACAAAATTTGAAGTATGTTGCATTATTATACGAGGATTCTGTCTATGTCGACCTAATATGAAAAGAAGCTTGATACAGGGGCTCCCAGATCCTGATCGGGTTCTTAGTCGAGGCGAGGTGATCCAATTTTTCGTTAAAGGGTGTCTTGAGATAAAATTAAATGTTCATTTTATCCTTTACTCAATTAAAACCTAAACAACATTAAAACACTAATCATTTCATTAAACTCAAAATCTCAAAAACCTCTTAAAAACCTCTCGATTAATCGTCGATTCGGAAAAAATTCATCGATTAAACTCAACAATTCGTGATGAAGAATCATAGTAATGCGATAGAAGGTAGTAGTGATGGCAATCAACATTCCTCTTTTGAACCTAATCAAGATATTAATCAAGAAATCGGTGATCAAAATCAAAATCAATCACGGCAACAACCACCAATGGTGTATCTAAGAAATTGAACAAAACTCATGTTATTATTAGAACTTCTAATTGATTGATTGGCATGTTTGATCGTGTTTTTAGTTTTAAAAAATTGGACACAGTTGATGTTACGGTTGGGTTCGTGTGTAAAACCCAACCGTAATATACATGTTCTTCATATTACGGTTGGGTTCGTGTGTAAAACCCAACCGTAATATATCATGTTCTGGAGTATTTCGGTTGGGTTCGTGTGTAAAACTCAACCGTAATAGATCATGTTCTTGAGTATTACGGTTGGGTTTTCTTCAATACCCAACCGTAAATTATAAGATAGAAGATGAATATTTAAGGATATTACAGTTGGGTTTTAAGCCATAACCCAACTGTAAGACTCTCTAACTTTCACTCCAGACTTACGGTTGGGTTTTAAGCCAAAACCCAACGGTAACTAATCTTTAAACCTCAATCGTAAAATTAGATAAATATATTTTAAGATTTTTCATTTCTATCTTGCAGAGAATTGAAAGACAAAGCTAACCCAAAAAAAATGAGGTCAATCGGACATCGTATGTAGGAGTTATGATCAAAACAGTGAAATCTATTTGTATCCAGGAATAGTTACGGTTGGGTTCGCCAATAAACCCAACCGTAAATATGAGATTTTTTGGCTTCATTGAGCCCAAATTTACGGTTGGGTTTATTGGCGAACCCAACTGTAACTATTCCTGAATACAAATAGATTTCACCTTTTTGATCATAACTCCTTCATACGATGTCCGATTGACCTCATTTTTTTTTGTTAGCTTCTTCTTTCAATTCTCTACAAGATAGAAATGAAAAAATCTTAAAATATATTTATCTAATTTTACGATTGGGGTTTAAAGATTAGTTATGGTTGGGTTTGGTTGAAAACCTAACCGTAAATCTGGGGAAGGTTTAT